>CAUYQV010055402.1:0-35009 GCA_963574575.1 Galagoides demidoff
CAGGCGCCTATGGTCCCAGCTGCTTGGGAGGCGGAGGCAGGAGACTCGCTTGAACCCAGGAGTTGGAGGTTGCTATGAGCTGTGATGCCATAGCACTCTACCCAGGGGGATAGCTTGAGGCTCCGTCTCAAAAAAAAAAAAAAAAAAATTAGTGTTTGTTGGAAAAAAAGCCAGTCTTTGTGATGTTGCCATATTGTTTGAATTGGGAAACAAACTTTTTCCTGTTTTTTCTAGTGACTGCAAATAGATGTATTAATATTTTTCAACCTCCCTTTGCGGGAAAGAACAAAAAGTTAATGCAAATATGTTTATGGGTTTCTCCTGCCTTTTATTGGGTAATAATTTACACACAGTAAAATGCACAGGTACTAAATATATAATATATACCCAGGTTACCATCATTGAAGTCTAGAAGAGTTCCATTACCCCTGTAAGTTCCTTTGTGCTTCTTTCTAGCTGTTCGGTTTCCATCATTATGTGTTAATCTTACTTATTTATACCTTCATTTGAATGGAATCATACAGTTTTGTTCTGGCTTCTTTTATTCAACATGATATTTTTCAGATTCATTCGCCTTATTGAAAGTAAAACCAATTTGTTCCTTTTTATTGCTATAGTAGTCCATTGAATGAATATACTACTATTTATCTGTTCTCTTGACAGTTATTTGGGTTGTTTCTCATTTTTGGCTGTGATGAATAAAGCTGTTGTGAACATTGTTCTGTAAGTCGTTTTGTGGAAATAGTCTAGGTTGTAGAGTTAACTTTATTAGAAACTAACAAACAGCTTTCCAAGTGGTTGTAGCATTTTATACTTCGATCAACAATATTTGTTTCAGGCCAGGCATGGTGGCTCACACTTGTTAGCCTAGCACTCTGGGAGGCCAGAGGTGGGAGGATCCCTTGAGCTCAGGAGTTTGAAACCAGCCTCAGCAAGAATGAGACCCTGACTCTACTAAAAAATAGAAAAATGAGCCATGTATTGTGGCGGGTGCCTACAATCCCAGCTACTCCAGAGGCCGAGGATAGCTTGAATTCAGGAGTTTGAGGTTGATGTAGAGCTAGGCTTATGCCATAGCACTGTAGCATGGGGCAACAGAGTAAGAATCTGTGTGTGTGTTTCAGCAAATGAGAAAGGCAAAAAAAAAAAAAACCCAAAACAAAACAAAAGACAATGGGGCAGCACCTGTGGTTCAGTGGGTAGGGCACCAGCCCCATATGCCGAGAGTGGTGGGTTCAAGCCCAGCCCCAGCCAAAATGCAACAACAACAAAAAAATAGTGAGGCATTGTGGCAAATGCCTGTGGTCCCAGCTACTTGGGAGGCTGAGGCAAGAGAATCTCCTAAGCCCAGGAGTTGGAGATTACTGTGAGCTGTGTGATGCCACGGCACTCTGCTGATGGTGATAAAGTGAAACTGTCTCTACAAAAAAAGAAAAAAAGAGAGACAGTGTGTGGGTTGCATTTGCTTTGCATTTGGTGGTGTTAGTCTTTTTAATTTTAACATTCTAGTAAGTATGTATACAGTGGTATCTCATTTTAAATTATATTTCCCTGGTAGAATGATGCTGACCACCTTTTCATTTATTTACCATTTATATATCTTGCTGAAGTGTCTATTCAAAGTATTTGCTTATGGCTCGGCGCCTGTGGCTCAAGTGGCTAAGGCGCCAGCCACATACACCTAAGGTGGCAGCTTGGAATCCAGCCCGGGCCCGCCAAACAACAATGATGGCTGCAACCAAAAAAGAGCCGGGTGTTAGGCAGGCACCTGTGGTCCCAGCTACTTGGGAGGCTGAGGCAGGAGACTTGTTTGAGCCTAGGAGTTGGAGGTTGAAGTATTTGCTTATTTTTTAATTGGGTTGTTAGCCTTTATATTAGGAATTTTTTATTTTTTATTTTTTATTTTTGAGATAGTCTTACTTTTTAGCCCTCAGTAGAGTGGGAGACAAACTTTTTCCTGCTTTTTCTGGTGACTGCATATAGATGTCTATTTACCATTTGTCTTTCCTTACTTCAATAACATGCTGTCTTAATTATTTTAACTTTATAGTACATCTTGAAATTGTCACAACTCACAGCAACCTCAAACTCTTGGGCTTTAGTGATTCTCTTGCCTCAGCTTCCCAAGTAGCTGGTACTACAGGTACCTGGCACAATGCCTGACTATTTTTAAAGATGAGGTCTTGCTGTGGCTCAAACTGGTGAGCTCAGGTGATCTCCCCACCTCAGCCTCCCAAAGTACTAGGATGACAGGTATGAACCACTGCACCTGGCCTTTTTATTTATTTATTTATTTATTTATTTATTTATTTTGGCCCAGGCTGGGTTTGAACCTGCCACCCTCCGTATATGGGGCCAGCGCGCAACTCCTTGAGCCACAGGCACTGCCCAATTTATTTATTTGGTCTCACTCTGTCACCAGCCTGGAGTGCAGTGATGTAATCATAGGTCACTGCAGCCTCAAACTCCTGGGCTCTAGCTGATTTCCTACCTTGGTCTCCCAAAGTACTGGGATTATAGACCTGAGCCACCATGCTTATTCTCATTGTCGGAGTTCTTTGCATATTCGAGATGCAAGGCATTTGTTAGATATGTGGTCTGTAACTTAGCTTCACTTTTCTTTTTTTCTTTTTTTTTTAGAGACAGAGTTTCACTCTGTCACCTTCACTAGAATGCTATGGAGTAACAGCTTTCAGCAACCTCCAACTCCTGGGCTTAGGTGATTCTCTTGTCTCAGCCTCCAAAGTAACTGGGATTACAGGCGCCTGCCACAACACCCAACTATTTCTTTTCTTGCAGTTTGGCCGAGGCTGGGTTTGAACCTGCCCCCCTGGGCATCTGGGGCTGGCACCCTACTCACTGAGCCACAGGCGCCACCCTACCTTCACTTTTTTTAATGGTGACTTCTGAAGATGAGAAATTTTTTTTTTTTTTTGAGACGGAGCCTCAAGCTCTATCCCCCTGGGTAGAGTGCTATGGCATCACAGCTCACAGCAACCTCCAACTCCTGGGCTCAAGCGAGTCTCCTGTCTCAGCCTCCCAAGTAGCTGGGCCCACAGGCGCCCGCCACAATGCCCAGCCATTTTTTGGTTGCAGCCATCATTGTTGTTTGGCGGACCTGGGCTGGGGATTCGAACCTGCCACCTTAGGCGTACGTGACTGGCACCTTAGCCGATTGAGCCACAGGCGCCAAGCCAAGATGAAAAATTTCTAATGTTGATGAAATCCAAATTACTGATTTTTTTTCTTTTCTTTTGTGTCTTGCCTTTATGTCCTGTCTAAGAAACTCTGCCTACCTAAACATTGTGTAGATATTTTATTATATGTTTACTTCCATAGGTTTAGCTTTCACATTTAAATCTGTGATCCATCTTGATTTAATTTTTATGTGGCATGAAGAGGAATAAAGGTTTGCTTTTTTTCTATGTAGACAGGAAAATCAATTGAGTATACATGTGTTGTCTATTTCTGTTTACTCTAATTTGTTTCATTGGTCTCTTTGTCTGTCTTTACTTTAATACCACACTGTCTTGATTATTTTAACTTTATAGTACATCTTAAAATCAGGTAGTCTAATTCTGCCAACTTTGTTCTATTTTCTAAGACTATCCTTTAATTTCCGTATGAATTTAGAATCAACTTGCCAATTTCAGTAGAAATGTTTCCTGAGATTTTTTTTTTTTTTTTTTTTTTTTTGAGACAGAGCCTCAAGCTATCCCCCTGGATAGAGAGCCGTGGCATCACAGCTCAAAGCAAGCTCTAACTCCTGGGCTCTAGTGAGTCTCTTGCCTCTACCTCCCAAGTAGCTGGGACCACAGGCGCCCGCCACAACGCCTGGCTATTTTTTGGTTGCAGCCATCATTGTTGTTTGGTGAACCGAACTAGCATCGAACCCGCCACTTTAGGTGTATGTGGCTGGTGCCTTAGCCACTTGAGCCACAGGTGCCGAGCTGTTTCCTGAGATTTTAATTGGCAGCACGTTGAATCTATAGATCAATGTGGGGAGATTTGACATCTTAATATTGACTCTTGACGTGATATATACCGCATGATGTTTCGGTGAATGACTGCATATATGACACTGGTCCCGTAATAATACTATGTTTTTACTGTACCTTTTCTATGTTTAGATATATAAATACTTACCACTATTGCCTACGGTGTCCAGTATAGTAACAAGCTATACAGGTTTGTAGCCTAGAAGCAATGTTCTTTACCAGATAGCCTAGATGTGTAGGAGGCTATTCTATCTGGGTTTATAAGTACCTGCCATGATGTTTGCATAACAACAAAATCACCTAATAATGCATTTCTCAGAGTGTATTCTATCATTGATACATGACGGTATAACTGTTTAAGTTTCTTTTAATTTCTCTCAACAGTGTTTTATATAAATTTTCAGTGTTGAGGTTTTTTGTTTGTTTGCTTTTTTTAGAGACAGTGGCTTACTTTATCACCCTTGGTAGAGTGCTGTGGCATCACACAACTTACAGCAACCTCCAACTCCTGGGCTTAGGCGATTCTCTTGTCTCAGCCTCCTGAGTAGCTGGGACTACAGGCGTCCGCCACAGTGCCTGGCTATTTTTTTTTTCTATCTTTATTATTTTTATTAAATCATAACTTTGTACATTGATGTGTTTATGGGGTTCTGGCTATTATTTTGTTGCAGTTTGGCCAGGACCAGGTGTAACCCACCACCCTTGGTATATGGGGCTGGTGCCCTACCTACAGAGCCACAGGCGCTGCCCCAGTGTCAAGGTTTTAAACATGCCTTGGTAAATTTATTCTCGGCTGTTTCTAGTGATACCATAACTGGTATATTTCATTCAATTTTTTATTTTGCAGTTTTTGGTTGGGGCTAGGTTTGAACCCACCACCTCCAGCATATGGGGCCAGTGCCCTACTCCTTTGAGCCACAAGTGCTGCCCCATTTTTCAATTTTTTATCTATAGAAATATAATTGATTTTTATATTTTGGTCTTATATCCTATGACCTTGTTAAATTATAGGTTCTCTTAGGATTTTCTATATATATCATCATGTTGCCCGCAAATAAAAATAGTGTTATATTTTATTCCCTTTTTTTTTTCTTGTCTTATCTTACTGCTCTGACCAGGACCTGTAGGCATTTCCATTCACTTTTTGGCCTCCCTTTTTGCTTTTCTGTCTTTCCA
Source organism: Galagoides demidoff (assembly GCA_963574575.1). NCBI lineage: Eukaryota > Metazoa > Chordata > Mammalia > Primates > Galagidae > Galagoides > Galagoides demidoff. Next base: position 5,175 of record CAUYQV010055402.1, read on the forward strand.
TCCAAGCGGGTTTAGTGCTTCTTACTAGGGTGGGAGCTTCCATAATGTTGGGTACTGTTACTTTCCTTACTATAGCTGCTTATTTATTTAGAGAAGATATGTGGAACTCCATTATGACAACAAGAAGATAATTCTGTTCTTTGTAGAAGTAATTGCCAGGTTTTTAGTGTGCTTAGGATTTTTTTTTTTAAAGATAGGGTCTTACTCTGTTGCCCAGGCTGAAGTGCAGTGGTATGGTTATAATTCACTATAATCATGAACTCCTGGGCTCAAGTGATTCTCCTACCTCAGCCTCCTGAGTAGCTGAGCCATCCTGCCTGAATAATTTTTTTTTCCTTTTTGTAGAGATGGGATCTTGCTATGTTATCTAGATTGTTTTGAATTCCTGGCCTCAAGCGATCCCTCCTCCTCAGTCTCCCAGAATTCTGGGATTATAGGGATACAACACTATGCCCAACTGTTTTTTTTTTTTTTTTTAAATTTTTAAAAATTAATGGTTCAGCTTTTACTGAAGGCTTTTATAAAAAAAATTATGGTAAAATTCATGTAACAAAACTACCATCTTAACCATTTTTAAGTATATGGTTCATTGGTATTAAATATATTACCTCCATCGATATCCATGACTTTTTTCTTTCTTTTTTTTTAGAGACAGAGTCTCACTTTGTTGCCCTCAGTAGGGTGCCATGGTGTCACAGCTCACAGCAACCTCCAGCTCTTGGGCTTAGGTGATTCTTTTGCCTTAGCCTCCCAAGTACCTGGGACTACAGGTACCTGCCACAATGCCCAGCTATTTTTTAGAGACGAGGTCTCTCTCTGGCTCAGGCTGGTCTCAAAACTATGAGCTCAGGCAATTCACCCTCCTAGGCCTCCAAAGTGCTAGGATTATAGGCATGAACCACCATACCTGGCCTGTTTATTTCTTTTTTAATGGTAGGCTTTTTTGCACTCTTGTGTTTTTCCTAGCTTAACCTTCATTTCCAAAATTATTTATTTATTTGTTTTTTGCAGTTTTTGACCGGGGCTGGATTTTAACCTGCCACCTTCAGCATATGGGGCCGACGCCTTACTCCTTTGAGCCATAGGTACCACCCCCAAATTATTTTTAAAACTTATTTGTCTCAGTTTTAACTTTTCTATCTTTTTTTTTTTTTTTTGAGATAGAGTTGGCTATTTTTTGTTGTAGTTGTCATTGTTTTTAGCAGGCCCGGATCCAGTTCTAACCTGCCAGCCCCAGTGTAGGTAGCTGATGCCCTAACCACTGAGCATAGGCACCAAGCCAAAGCACTTCTGAGGATACTTAAATTTGCTAAAACTTTATAAATGAGGCCAGGCACAGTGGCTCATGCCTATAATCCTAGCACTCTGGGAGGCCAAGGCAGGTGGATTCCTTGAGTTCAGGACTTCAAGACCAGCCTGAGCAAAAGTGAGACCTATCTCTAAAAATAGCTGGACATTGTGGCGGGCGCCTGTAGTCCCAGCTACTTGGGAGGCTGAGGCAAGAGAATCACTTAAGCCCAAGAGTTTGGGGTTGCTGTGAGCTGTGATGCCATGGCAATTTACTGAGGGTATAGTGAGACTCTGTCTCAAAAAAATATAGCTGGGCATTGTGGCAGGCCCCTGAAGACCAGCCTGAGCTAGAGTGAGACCTGTCTCTAAAAACAGCTGGGCATTGTGGCAGGCCCCTGAAGTCCCTCCTTGCAAGGTTGAGGCCAGAGGATCACTTGAACCCCAGAGTTTGAGGTTGTTGTGAGCTGTGACACCATGGCACTCTACCAATGGTGAGAAAGTGACACTCTGTCTCAAATAAATAAATAAATAAATAAATAAAATAAAGCTTTATAAATGTGTACATTTGAGAAATTAATTTATTACTTTAGAACCTTAGTTTCTCCTCTTAGAGACTCTCCAAAAGTAAGGAATTAATTTATTAGCTGATTATGATGAAGAGAATGTAATTTTTATTTTCCTTGGGGTTGCCTGAAACATTTGCTCCAAAGATCACAATGGAGACCATTCATATTTGCTGTGTGTGTGTCACCTTGAAAAGTATATAGTATCACTCTATTTTGCAAGTCAGAAACTTGATACTCTGGCAGTGCCTATGGCTCAGTGAGTAGGGCGCCAGCCCCATATACCGAGGGCGGTGGGTTCAAACCCAGCCCCGGCCAAACTGCAACAAAAAAATAGCCAGGCATTGTGGCGGGTGCCTGTAGTCCCAGCTACTTGGGAAGCTAGAGGCAAGAGAACCACCTAAGCCCAGGAGTTGGAGGTTGCTGTGAGCTGTGACATCATGGCACTCTACCGAGGGTGACAAAATGAGACTCGTTCTGTTAAAAAAAAAAGAAAGAAAGAAAGAAACTTGATACTCAGAGAATTTAAATAGCCTCCCCCAAATTTTATAACTGGTTAATTGCTGAACCAGAGCTAGAGCTGAGCCCTGGGTTTTGAGTTACATTTGTGTATCTCAAATGCAGTGCTGTTTTTACTCTGTTTTGTTTCCCCTAAAAGATAAGTGTCAGTAGTCTTTATAATCTACTCTAACTCTAGACCTTCAGCTTTAGGACAGGTTTAGTTAGTCGGGTATTTTCAAAATTACTTTTTTCTTTCCTGTTTTGAGTCTATAGAATTTTATGTGTAGATTAGATAATTGTATGTCTGTGTAGAGCTTATCTTTTAAACTGTATAATTCAGTTCTACTCAGTGTGTGTAGAACTCTTCATTATTAATTTTGAGACAGAATCTCATTCTGTGATCCAGGAAGAATGCCCTGATGTCACAGCTTACAGCAACCTTAAGCTCTTGGGCTCAAGCAGTCCTCTTGCCTCAGCCTCCTAAGTAGCTGAAAGTACAGGTGCCTGCCTTAACAACCTGCTAATTTTTCTATTTTTCTAGTAGAGATGTGGTCTTGCTCTTGCTCAGGCTGGTCTCGAGCTCCTGAGCTTACCAGGTGTCCTCAAACTACCGCCCACAGGCCACATGCGGCCCACTGGGTGCTTTTGAGGCTGATGCCTGTCCTGCTTAGCAGCTGACTCATCCCAGGGCCCACAGTCCGGCCCTCCAACGGTCTGAGGGACAGTGAACTGGCCCCCTGTTTAAAAAGTTTGAGGACCCCTGGCTTAGGCAGTCCACCTGCCTTGACCCCCCAGAATGCTAGGATTACAGGCAGAACTCTTTAAGTATCTCTTTATAAAATGTATTAACAACCAGCAAACCTCCTAACAGAACTTATGTATATTCTTGTCTTACAAGTGTGCTGCTGTTACTTCTTGATACCTTTCTTTAAGTGGTAGGGATTCTAGTCACATAGACTTCTGGCTCAGCACCCGTAGCTCAGTGGTCAGAGTGCCAGCCACATACACTAAGGCAGGTGGGTTCAAACCTCACCTGGACCTGCTAAACTACATAGTCAGGCGCTGTGGTGGGCGCCTATAGTCCCAGCTACTTGGGAGGCTGAGGCAAGAGAATCGCTTAAGCCCAAGAGTTACAGGTTGCTAGGAACTGTGATGTCATGGCACGCTACCAGCTATGACATAATGAGACTCTGTCTCAAAAAAAAAAAAAAGAAAGAAAGACTTTCTATCCTAGGTCTAGCAGAGCAAATCTATAATAGAGTTCTATAGCCTGAGTTTAAAGTATTTATCTTATATTTCAGGTCTCATTGCTTCTTTTAATTTAGAAATTGCAGAGTTGGTAATTCTCTCTTTAATCTAGAAAGGAATCTTTCTTTGGCCTCAAGCAAGCCACCTTCACCCTCTGCCTCAGTTTCACAATCAAGAAAATAGGGATAATGATCCCAACACACTAGTTGTTAGAGGTTTAGTTATTTAAATTCTTTGATGTAGAAAAAGGCCATTGTTATATATCTTGTGAAACAGCTAACATGCTACAACAAAGAACAAACTATGTTGGAGACAGCTTATTAGAAAGATTGAGCATATGTGCTATATTTAGATGTTCAAAAAGCTAAATATAAGTTATTCTCAATTGAGTGATGTCTTTATCAAATTATAAATCTGTCGTTCTCTCCTAGAACCTTTCATTTTGCACAAGGATTTGTTTTTGTCAGATTTCTATCTGCTTGAGTGAGTACAGTTTGGTCAAGGGGAAGATCTGAAAACTTGGTCCCAACTTGCTTAAGTACTTTATGAAGTGGCACCTTTCCTTCTTATGACTGCTTTGATGGGCTGTGGTTGGCCTGGGACAGCCCCAGAATATCCTGGATGGTGCCACCTTTGAGCCCACTGGTAGCATAGTGAAAAGCTCAGGGCTTGTGGCAAAAACAATTTAGATGTCGGAATTTTAAATCATTTTTTTTTCTTCAGGAAATCTCAACAGAGCTTTTCTTTTAACTGTACTAACCTTGTATATGTATCCACAAGCTTAAAATGTTTTCATCTTACCTTTTCACAGATCACTATTTATTGGAATTCTGGTCTATGGGGTGGGGCTTCTGCAGTACTGGGCATTATTTGGTAGCCAGAAAACTTGCAAGCTCTGTAGCTGAGCCTGATTTCTTTGAGTCATTTTCCTTCTGTAGGACTCTTGGGACTCTTTCATGAAATGAAGGGCTGTAGGGTATGAGTAAAAGGTACTAGCTAGGAATTGTGATAGTACAGGCTGTTATCCTGAACTTTTATCTTTGGGTAATAAGCAGCTCCCGTGGCTTAGATGTTTTGAACTCTTGGTAGGATCAGCTGCCCTTCTCTGAATCATGAGGAAACACTACAGCCTAACTAGTGGACTGGTCCAGTACAATATATGGGAAGTCAGTAAGCATTCTGTCACGGTGACCAACAAGTTCATTTGAAGTAGCCTTTAGCTAACTACGCTTTTAACTTAGGTATCATCTGCTCCAATAAGCCTTCCCTGGCTCTCTAAAATTATCTGTCATATCATGTCTCTTCACTAAACTGTGGGACAAGAACTATATCTAGACCTAGCACAGAGAGGATGCATTATATATACCATAGCCTGCGTGGGTTAGACAACAAACATTTCTCCCAGTTCTGGAGACAGGAGTATCCAAGATCAAGGCACTGGCAGATTCATGTCAGTCAGGGCCTACTTTCTGGCTCATAGATGGCAGTCTTCTCCCTACGTCTATACATGGTAGAAAAGGTGAGGGAGCTTTCCAGGGAGATCTCTCTCTCCTTGAGACAGAGTCTCACTCTTACCCCAGGCTACCGTGCCATGCTGTCAGCCTACCTCACAGCAATCTCAACTCCTGGGCTCAAGCGATCCTTCTACCTCAGCCTCCTAAGTAGCTGAGACAACAGGCACCTGCCAGAACACCCAGCTAATTTTTCTATTTTTAGGAGGGACGGGGTATTACTCTTGCTCAGGTTGGTCTCGAACTCCTGAGATTAAGCGATCCACCTGCCTCGGCCTCCCAGAGTGCTGGGATTACAAGCATGAGCCACCTTACCTGGCCTAGGGTTGTACCTGATTCTATTACCAATTTTCATTTGAATCCACTGATTTTATTTTTGTCTCTTGGCCAGAAACTGATTGATTCTGAAAGTCTTGTGAGAAGACAGGGTGAGAAACGAGTCAATCACACACACCTAGATAAGATGGTGGAGAAAAGGAGAGAGGGGTCCCAAGCATTTGGATAGGAATACTCAACCCATAATGCCTCTTAATCTAGAGCATAGTTCTAGATAAAGAATTGAGAATAGATTGACGTTTTTTTTAGAGACAGAGTCTTTATCACCCTCAGTAGAGTTCTGTGGCTCACAGCCACCTCCAACTCTTGGGCTTAGGTGATTCTCTTGCCTTAGCCTCTTAAGTAGCTGGGACTACAGGTGCTCACCACCATGCCCAGCTATTTTTTGTTGCAGTTTGGCCAGGGCCTGGTTTGAATCCACCAACTTCGGTATATGGGGGCAGTGCCCAACCCACTGAGCCACAGGTGCCGCCCTATAATCACATAATTTTATGCCATACAAGACTTCAGAGATGGTACAGCCTTCTCATCCTATGCATAAGGCCATGGAGGCCCAAAGAGAGAGTGACTTACTCAAGGTCACATGTGAGATTAATAAGAAAACATACCTAAAACCCCTAGCAGTAGGCAAAGAGACACCTCATCGGTGGTGTTACTCTTACATCAGTTGGGCAGAGTAGACTGATAGCCCTTTGTTCATCCTAGCTTGGTGCCTAGATTGGTGGGCAGAGCTGTTTTATGCCTGGGGCACAGAAAAAAAAATTATGCTATTTAAATGTGTATCTTTTGCTAATAGGTATGGTTGAATTTATGTAAATTTACTGCTAACCCCATCCCTGATGGTAGATCTAGAGTAACTCCACAAGGGCGAAGGTTTGTTTTTTTGTTTGTTTGTTTTTGGCTGGGGCCAGGTTTGAACCCACCACCTCTGGTATATGGGGCTGGCACCCTACTCCTTTGAGCCACAGGCACTGCCCTGTTTGTTTGTTTTTTTGAGACATAATCTCACTCTGTCACCCTTGGTAGAGTACCATGGCGTCACAGTTCACAGAACCTCCAACTCTCGAGCTTAAGCAATTCTCTTGCCTCAGCCTCCCAGGTAACTGGGACTACAGGCGCCTTCTACAATGCCTGGCTAGTTTTTATAAAGGAGGTCTCCCTCTGGCTCAAACTGGTCTCTAACCTATGAGCTCAGGCAATCTATCCATGTGCCTGGACCTCCCAGAGTGCTAGCTAGGATTATAGGTGTGAGCCACCATGCCTGGTCTAAGAGCAAAGGTGTGGTTTTTTGGGGTTTTTTTTTTTGCAGTTTTTGGCCGGGGCTGGTGCCCTACTCCTATGAGCCACAGGTGCCTCCCAGAGCAAAGGTTTTTATCTGGTTTATTCATGAATCTATCTTCAGAGGCTAGAATAGGCCTGGAACATACTAAGCATTCAATAAATACTTACTGAATGAAAAAAAAAGAAAAGAAAATGTACCTAATGTTAGAAGTAACTTTTTTAGGGTGATTAAAGCACTGGCTTTTAAAAATTTGGGGGGGCAGTGCCTGTGGCTCAGTGAGTAGGGTGCTGGCCCCATATACCGAGGGTGGTGGGTTCAAAACAGGCCCCAGCCAAACTGCAACAAAAAAATAGCTGGACATTGTGGCAGGTGCCTGTAGTCCCAGCTACTCGGGAGGTTGAGGCAAGAGAATTGGGTAAGCCCAAGAGCTGGAGGTTGCTGTGAGCTGTGATGCCATGACACTCTTTCTACCCAGGGTGACAAAGTGAGACTCTGTCTCTAAAAACAAATAAATAAAAATTTGTTGTCCTTTTCTCATTGTTCTAAATTCTCCTTTATCATGGCCCCTAGCTACCCTTTGCTGACTTTCTCTCATACTTTCTGGTTTCTAAGTAAACTGGACAATATTTCTATGTTGTGCTCCAAGATAAAATTGAAATCCAAATTCAGACAGAAAATATGTAATGAAATTGTAAGAACAAGTTCTATGGCCTTGAAATGTTTGTTTCCCTAGACTAATGGAGCAATGATATTTTTATCCCATGGGGCATTTGTATCTGACCAAAGGAAAAGAATGAAATTATTCAATATAAAGCCAATATATTAAATTATTTTACAGTGAAATTTTATTTGTTAAAACAAAAAATTCCAAATCAGTGTATTTGGAGATGAAAATTAAATTGCATTGTATCTAAATCCTAGAAGAGAAGTCGTTAACATTTTTATACAGAATTCATTTTAATAGAATTAGAAATTAATACAATAGAACCTCTACTAGTGACCACCCATGGGATTATAACAAACTGGTCAACATATGGAGGTGATTGACGTAAGGAGCTAGACCTATTGTACTAATACTTTATGTGGTACATATCTGGTCTATGAAAATTAGGTTAGGTTAACTTAAGGAGGTGGTCAACTATGGAAGTTCTACTGTATATGTTTAGTTACTTCTTTTTAGCATCATACAGTAAATGTGAATAACATTCCTCTATTTGTTCTTTTTTTTTTTTTTTTGAGACAGAGCCTCAAGCTATCTCCCTGGGTAGAGTGCAATGGCATCACAGCTCACAGCAACCTCCAACTCCTGGGCTCAAGCGAGTCTCTTGCCTCAGCCTCCCAAGTAACTGGGACCACAGGCGCCCACCACAACGCCTGGCTATTTTTTGGTTGCAGCTGTCATTGCTGTTTTGGCAGGCCTGGGCTGGATTCAAACCTGCCACTTTAGGTGTATGTGGCTGGCGCCTTAGCCACTTGAGCCACAGGCACCGAGCCCCTCTGTTTGTTCTTAACCTGAAGAACACCTTTGGGAAGGTGAATGAACTATAAATATTAGAACTGTAAGTGTTGAACTTCCATTTTGAAATTGTACATCTGGCAAGCATATCACTCCAGCCATCCCCTCTAGAATAGCTATATCTGATTTCTTTGCCTTTTTGTTCTTTGGAGGCAACAGGTTTATTTTCTACTTTCTTGCTTTAGGAACAGCAAAGTTATCTCTGTGGCTCCTGTCCTAATTCTGAACAAGTTAGTTACAAGCTCTACAAAGGAGGCACTTGCCTCTGTTAAATGTGTACTGTTGGCTTGGCGCCTGTGGCTCAACTGGCTAAGGCACCAGCCACATACACCTAAGGTGGCGGGTTCGAATCCAGCCCCAGCCCACCAAACAACAATGACAGCTGCAACCAAAAAATAGCCGGGCGTTGTGGCAGGTGCCTGTGGTCCCAGCTACTTGGGAGGCTGAGGCAGGAGACTCACTTAAGCCCAGGAGTTGGAGGTTGTTGTGAGCTTTGATGCCACAGCACTCTACCCAGGGGGACAGCTTAAGGCTCTGTCTCAAAAAAAAAAAAAAAAAAAAGAAAATGTGTACTGTTTCTAACCATCTAAATTTGAATGTTTTAATCTTTGAATCAAATTATAGAAAAGGTGGTAAGAGGAAGAGTGCTAATATTTACTGATATATATGTTTTTGTCAGCACTAAGTAGATTGATGGAAATACAAAGATAAAAGACCTCCTTACAGGGCTCAAAATCTAGGTTGAAAAAAAGCCAATCAGTGTTTTAAGGTCTGTTATGGATCAGAAATGGCTTCATCTCCAGGGGAGATAATAAATTGGCTCTGCCCCTTTCTATTAACTATGACAAGACCTGAGTCTTTTTTTTTTGTTTGTTTTTTTGGAGACGTTCTCACTCAGTTGCCCTGGGTAGAGTGCCATGGGGTCATAGGGTCATAGCTCCCAGCAACCTCAAACTCTTAGGCTCAGGTGATCCTCTTACCCCAGCCTCCCAAGTAGCTGGGACTGCAGGCACCTGCCACAACACCTGGATAGTTTTTCTGTTTAGCAGAGATGTGGTCTCACTCTTGCTCAGGCTGGTCTCAAACTCCCATGTTCAAGCAATCCACCTGCTCTGGTCTCCCAGAGAGCTAGGATTACAGACGTGAGCCACCATGCCCAGCCAAGACCTGAATCTTGATGGATGAATATGTGGTAGGGATCAGTGCCTGTGGCTCAGTGAGTAGGGCGCCGGCCCCATATACCATGGGTGGTGGCTCAAGCCCAGCCCCGGCCAAACTGCAACAAAAAAATAGCCGGGCGTGTGGCAGGTGTAGTCCCAGCTACTCAGGAGGCTGAGGCAAGAGAATTGCCTAAGCCCAAGAGCTGGAGGTTTCTGTGAGCTGTGACGCCACAATACTCTACCAAGGGCGACAAAGTAAGATTCTGTCTCTTAAAAAAAAAAGAATAGGCAGCGCCTGTGGCTCAGTGAGTAGGGCGCCAGCCCCATATACTGAGGGTGGCAGGTTCAAACCCAGTCCTGGCTGAACTGCAACAACAAAAAAAATAGCTGGGCGTTGTGATGGGCACCTGTAGTACCAGCTACTCGGGAGGCTGAGGCAAGAGAATCACCTAAGGAGGTGATCACCTTGGAGGTTGCTGTGAGCTGTGTGACACCATGGCACTCTACCCAGGGCAATAAAGTGAGACTCTATCTCTACAAAAAAAAAAGAATACGTGGTAGGGTATGAAGAGAGTATAGGGAATATATCTTCGTGTGTGTGTGTGTGTGTGTGTGTGTGTGTGGCAGTCTCACTATGTCACCCTCCGTAGAGTGCCATGGCATCACAGCTCGTAGCAACCTGACACTCTTGGGCTTAAGCGATTCTCTTGCATCAGCCTCCCGAGTAGCTGGGACTACAGGCACTAGCCACAACGCCCAGCTATTTTTTTTGTTGCTGTTGTCGTTTATGTTTAGCTGGCCCAGGCTGGGTTTGAACCTGCCACCCTCAGTGTATATGGTCATAAACACTGTGGCCGTAACCACTGTGCTACGGGCGCCGCCAGGGAATATGTCTTGGTGGTTTACTCTGTCAAGTTAATATTGGCATCAGATCCTCAGTGGTATTAACACTATGATTATTGTTTTTGAAATGAAGTCTCACTATATTGCCCAGTTTGGCCTTGAACTCCTGGGTTAAAGTAATCCTTTCCCATCAGCCATCTGAGTAGCTGGGACTACAGGCAAGCAGTACTATACCTGGCAAGACATTATGATTGAGGTAAGGAACATAGGAAAGCTATTTAGGTGTTCTTCAATCTAAGGATTATCACATTTTTTTTTTTCAGTTTTTTTGGGTGGGGCCAGGCTTGAACCCGTTGCACGTGGTATATGGGGCCAGTGCCCTATTCCTTGAGCCACAGGCACCGCCCTTCTTTTTTTTTGATACAGAATCTCGCTATGTTGCCCTCGGTTGAGTGCTGTGATGTCACAGCTCACAGCAACCTCAAACTCTTGGGCTTAAGTGATTCTCTTCCCTCAGCCTACCAAGTAGCTGAGACTACAGGCACTCCCCACCACTCCTGGCTATTTTTGTGTTGTAGGTGTCATTGTTGTTTTAGCTGGCCCGTGTTGGGTTCGAACCCTCCAGCCAGGGTGTATGTGGCCAGTGCCCTAACCACTGAGCTACAGGCACCGAGCTGGATTATCACATTTCATACCTACAGGCTCAATTGGTCATTCCTACACCTACTGCCCCAACCTCAGTGAAAACAAAGTAGCAGTTGGCCCTTGGCATTGCACTTTAAGGACTACAGACTGGGAATCTTTTCAAGCATTTTCATCCAAAACTGAACCAGTGTGACCTCCACCATGTTTAACTATAGATATTTATTAAGGCACATACACTATTCTTAGGAACTGGATTGGGATTGGACCACATAGGAAAATGTAAATTGTGACCATTCATAATCACACCAAGTAGCTAAAGTTCATTAGTTTATATGGGTAGGGGTGGAGTGGAAGGTGGTGATTTGGATCATGGCCATTATTTGTGGACATGCTGGGTAGGGAAAAGCATGTTAGTTACCTTGCCCTGACAGTTTTTTCCCAGGGGAATAGTATGTTGTTTGTTTGTTTGTTTGTTTTCTTTCTCTTTGTCATAGGGAATTAGTTGCCAGATTGGGTTATTTATGACAATCTGTTGTGGAACAGCTGCCAGGAAAAGAAAAGAGGCTATTCCCAGTAGCTCTGTTCACCTCCCATCCTACCACTGTAGCCACACACACATACATCTGTTTTTATGATTTAAATTTTTTTTTCCTCTAGTTTTACTCAGTGGTTTTGACTTGATCAAAAAATTCTTATAGTAAGAAATTTCTGAGCTTTGCCATAGCTTGTTAATTGTGTTTTCTGAGCTTGATTTGTTTGCTTTAGTCAAGACTAACTGGCAGCAGTTTGGGTTTTGAATTCCATGGTGTCTTGATTTTTCCCTAAACACTGAAGTGCTGCCTTCCTTTGGAAACCTTGTATATTTCTCTATCATCAACAATGTGCACATTTGGTTTCCTTCACCTCTGTGCTTTTTGCCCTTGACATTGCCCTGGCTTCTGTGGAGGAGCCGACTTGGGATGGGGCAAACTGAGAACTGTTACAAAGTTCATAGGAATGTCTTTGGAGATTCTAGTTGGTTTCTACAAAAGAGGCCTGTTGTAGGTGTTGGAAAAGAACTGGCCCCATGGAACAAAAGACAGCTAAGGATTGGCACATTCAGGGAACTTTCAGGTTAACTACATGTCAGATGTACAGTTGCTTCACAGTACAAACAGTCCATGTTTATTCATGGCTTGTGGTCACACATGATCAAAAATACTTCTCTGGGTTGGCATGGCGGCTCACACCTGTAATCCTAGCGCTCTGGGAGGCCAGGGTGGGAGAGTTGCTTGAGCTCAGGAGTTCAAGACCAGCCTGAACAAGAGTTGAGACCTCGTCTCTACTAAAACTAGAAAAATTAGCTGGACCTTGTGGTGGGAACCTGTAGTCCCAGCTACTGGGGAGGCTAAGGCAGGAAGATTGCATGAACCCAGGAGTGAGGTTGCTAAGCTGACACCATGGCACTCTTGTTTTTTTTTTTGAGACAGAGTCACACTATGTCACCCTTGGTAAAATGCCGTGGCATCACAGCTCACAGCAACCTCCAACTCTTGGGCTTAAGTGATTCTCTTGCCTCAGCCTCCCAAGTAGCTGGGACCACAAGAGCCCACCACAACACTGGGCTTTTTTTTTTTTTGCTTGCAGTTGTGGCCTGGGGCAGGTTCTACCCGCCACCCTTGGTATACATGGCTGGCGCCATAACCACTGTGCTACGGGCTCCAAGTTGACATCCTGGCACTCTTGCCTGAACAACAGAGTCTCTGTCTTTAAAAAACAAAAACAGGATGGTGCCCATAGCTCAGTGGTTAGGGCGCCGGCCACATATACTGGGGCTGGCAGGTTCGAACCCGGCCTGGGCCAGCTAAAACAAGGACAACTACAAAAAAAATTAGCCAGGCATTGTGGTGGGTGCCTAAAGTCCCAGCTACTTGGGAGGCTGAGGCAGGAGAATCACTTAAGCCCAAGAATTTAAGGTTGCTGTGAGCTGTGAACCCATGGTACTCTACCGAAGGTGACACAGTAAGACCTTGTCTCAAAAAAAAAAAAATAATAATAATAATAATAGGCTTTACATTTTTAGAATCAAAATCAAAGCAATGACCGTCTCTATTACAGCTTTTTTTGTTTGTTGTTTTATTTTTTATTCTTTTTTCTACTACAGCTTTTATAAAAATGTAAAGAAAGGTAGTATTCTCCTAAAACAAAAGGATGATTTCATTTTCCTTTTAGACTTTTGTTTCTTCTTACCGTATTCCCAGCCTTGGAAACAGAGTACATTGATCAGACAACAAAGACTTTCCTTTGGAAGTGGTGAAGTTGCAAAGAAAATGGCAGTGTGTTTGGTCTCTATGACTCTTACCTGGTGCATTCTCTGGGAACAGAGGCAGGAGAGGGGCTGATGGAACAGCACCTCCATCTGTATCCTGAACCCTGCTCTTTCACATCAGCACTTTTCTTTTCACACTGACAACAGATGGCAACCAGACGTTGAGAGGAGGGGTCGGTTCCCTTGTGATCCTTAGGGATTTTGCATTCAGTTCAGCTAAAAGTCATCTAAAAGCAAAGAGAAAAATGAGCCTACAGCCTGTTCATAATTATGCAGAACTTGTTTGGCATTCACCACTGACAGATTTAAACACTTCTGCAAATATTGAATGATAACAGCATTTATTTTCCAAGGCAACGTTGTCACCACTTCAGAGGCATCTGTGTTGTAGTCATTTTGTTCACTTTAGAGTACACTTAATAATTCAATTTGTTGTAGAACAGTTAACTTATAAAAATCAGTCATCTTATTGAAGAAACTTCGTAAAACAAGAGACTTTTCCTCAGTAAACATATTTTCATTATGAAGAAATGGCAGCTTCTGTGCTGTTACAATGACAGTTGTGTATAGATATCTCTAGCAATGACCTGTGCCTCTGTCTTTCTAAGCATTCTTATAGGAGGTAGAATTCTGTAGGTGGCACATGTGGCTCAAAGCAGTAGGGCACCTGCCCCACCAGGCCCCAGTCAAAAAAAAAAGAAGTAAGATTCTGCAGGTTGTTTTGCCCTTAGCTTGCATGTGTGTGGTATTTGTTAATGTTTGGTGGTAACTCACAATGAATTGAAGGTTTATTAGTTTTTTTGTTTGTTTGTTTTGTTTTTTTGCTAAAAAGAAGATATGTATAGGAACTTTTTTTTAAGTCTCAACAGTTACAATCCAAGAAGAATTAAAAGAGTCTTAAGCAAAGGAGTAGAAAAATCCAAATTTGAAGTTCTTAAGCTTAAGAGGCCTTCAAAAGATATTATTTAGGTTCTAAACAGTCACATGTAGAGAAAGAAACGGTGGTTCTGGTATAAATTCTATTTTCAGAATTGGAAATTTCAGGCAGTAAGACAAAGCATTCTAGTGGCTGAGTCTCACTTTCTGAGCAAACAGGACTTTTTTGCTTTAGTAGAATATGAGTTGAATTACTTTCCCACTAAGAACAGGAATCTTGATTTTTTTTTTTTTTTGAGACGGAGCCTCAAGCTATCCCCCTGGGTAGAGTGCCATGGCATCATGGCTCATAGCAACCTCCAATTCCTGGGCTCAAGCGAGTCTCCTGCCTCCGCCTCCCAAGTAGCTGGGACACAGGCGCCCGCCACAACGCCTGGCCATTTTTTTTTTTTTTTTTGGTTGCAGCCATCATTGTTGTTTGGCGCGCCCGGGCTGGGGATTCGAACCCGCCACCTTAGGTGTACGTGGCTGGCGCCTTAGCCGCCGCTTGAGCCACAGGCGCCGAGCCAGGAATCTTGATTTTAAATTAAAATTTTAGGACTGTTGGAACCATTTACAGAAATTACCATGTGGATATTCAGTTTATTCTGGAACCTGGAATAATTTAGCCCTAAGTCACAGAATTGGTTTTCCAAGCCAAAGTTTATATTGCAGATATAAAAGATAAAGTTGAAGAATTGTCCTGCTTAACTCAGGAAGGGCAGTAGGAACCAGACTTTCCCTAAGGCACCTCTGGAATACTCTAAGTTACTATTGAGAAAATTGGTATATTTGAATTTTTTTTTTTTTTTGAGATAGCGCCTCAAGTTATTCCCCTGGGTAGAGTGCTATGGCATCACAGCTCACAGCAATCTCCAGCTCCTGGGCTCAAGCAAGTCTCCTGCCTCTGCCTCCCAAGTAGCCGGGACCACAGGCGCCCGCCATAATGCCTGGCTATTTTTTGGTTGCAGCCATGATTGTTGTTTGGCAGGCCCGGGCTGGATTCGAACTCACCACCTTAGGTGTATGTGGCTGGCGCCTTAGCCACTTGAGCCACAGGTGCTGAGCCAGTATATTTGAATTTCAATTTAAGGAATTTATTTTTTAGTTGATTGTTTTTGGACCTCTGTGTTCTGAGTTTATGATAAAACATATGACAGAATCTATAGGTAGAAATTTGTTTAAAATATATTAAGTAGCCTTGCTTTACCATTCACATTAAATACTGTTTAGTCCAAGTTTCCTCTGGGTCCGGAAAAGGACCTGCCTAAGTATAGAATGAGTACTCGATAAAAAAATTTTTTTTTGAGACAGAGCCTCAAGCTGTCACCCTGGATAGAGGGCTATGGCATCACAGCTCACAGCAACCTACAACTCCTGGGCTCAAGTGAGTCTCCTGCCTCCGCCTCCCAAGTAGCTGGGACCACAGGCGCCTGCCACAACACCTGGCTATTTTTTTTTTTTCGGTTTCAGACGTCATTATTGTCTGATGGGCCCGGGCTGGATTCGAACCCGCCATCTTAAGTGTATGTGGCTGGTGCCTTAGCCACTTGAGCCACAGGTGCCAAGCCAATAAATGTTAAATGGATAAATCATTACAAATATAATCCATTTTCTGCTTGAGCACTTTTAATGATGAGAAATTCATTATCTTTGAGACAGAGTCTCACTTGGTTACCTTCAGTAGAGTGCCATGGTGCCGCAGCTTAGAGCAACCTCAGACTCTGGGGCTCAAGCAATTCTCTTGTCTCAGCCTCCCAGGTAACTGGGACTACAGGTGCCCACCACAAAGCCTAGCTATTTTTATACACAGGGTCTCACTCTAGCTTGGGCTCATCTCAAATTCATCAGCTCAGGCAATCCACCTGCCAGCGTGCTAGGATTACAGGCATGAGGCACCACGCCCAGCCACCATGGTTACTTTTTTGTTTGTAGTTTTACTCTTCAACTACTCAGGTAAAATTTTGTCCTTCTTTCAGACAAAAAAAAGAAAGAAATATTACTTGCCATTATTAGTTTTTATTGTAATTAATTAGTTACTAGAATAATAATCAGAAAACCCACCACTTGACCCAAAAAGAGTGCTGAAATTTTACTGTACATGCTTAAAAATGCAGAAAGGAATGCTGAACTTACAGGTTTAGGTGTAGATTTTCTGGTCATTGAGTGTATCCAGGTACACAGAGCACCCAGGATGTGACACTGGACTTACAGAGTTCGTGGTTGGATTAACCCACACGTGAAGTCCACTGCTACATTGAGATGATCTTTACCATAAAGGGAACAAATTGTTATTAAACCAGAAGAGGAACTTGCCTAGAAGAAAGGGATATCCCAGAAGAAGCTAACCAAATAAAAACTATGGGCTCAGCGCCTGTGGCTCAATCGGCTAAGGCGCCAGCCACATACACCTAAGGTGGCGGGTTTGAATCCCCAACCCGGGCCCGCCAAACAACAATGATGGCTGCAACCAAAAAATGGCCAGGCGTTGTGGTGGGCGCCTGTGGTCCCAGCTAATTGGGAGGCGGAGGCAGGAGACTCGCTTGAGCCCAGGAGTTGGAGGTTGCTGTGAGCTGTGAAGCCATAGCACTCTACCCAGGGGGATAGCTTGAGGCTCCGTCTCAACAAAAAAAAATAAATAAATAAAAACTATGGCACAAGAATAAATGCAGCCTAAAATAAGTACAAATAAAAGTTAAAAAAACAAACCCACTACTATGAAAAAATGTTTTCTTCATCAATTTATTCATTCATTTGCCAAACAATTATTAAATGTCTACTGAATGCCAGTCCTTGTGGGTAGGAGGCTTTACTTTCCTCATCCATAAAAATAGAGACTAATGGGACCAGGTACAATGGCTCATACCTATAATCCTAGCACTCTTGGAAGCTGAGGCAGGTGGATTGCTTGAGCTTACAAGGAGGCCAGCCTGAGCAAGATCGAGACTGTCTCCAGAAAATAGCTGGGCATTGTGGTGGGTGCCGATAGTCCCAGCTACTTGGGAGGCTGACACAAGAGAATCACTTGAGCCTAGGATTTTGAGGTTGCTGTGAGCCATGATGTAATGGCAGTCTACCCAGGGTGATAAAATAAGACTGTTTTAAAAAAACAGAAGAAAAGAAACTAATAATAATAATACCATTATTGTGGATTGTTAAAGGATTAAATGAGTGTTTTGTAAGTACCTGAGACTGTATAATTATTTTCTACAGAATATGAATCCTTGACCTGGTAATTATAGATTCTTCAAATAGGTGATGGTTCACGCCTATAATCCCAGCATTTGAAAGGCCAAGGTGAGAAGATGACTTGAACCCAGCCTGGGCAATCAGCAAGACCCCCATCTCTTACAACAAATAGCCAGGCAGCTCAGTGCCAGTAGCACAGTGGTTACGGTGCCAGCCACATACACTGAGGCTGGTGGGTTTGAACCCAGCCTGGGCCAGCTAAACAACAATGACAGCTGCAACAAAAAATAGCTGGGCATTGTGGCAGGCACCTATAGTCCCAGCTACTTGGAGGCTGAGGCATAAGAATTGCTTAAGCCCAAGAGCTTGAGGTTGCTGTGAGCTGTGACACCATGGCACTCTACCCAGGGTGACATAGTGAGACTCTGTCTCAAAAAAAAAAAAAAATAGCCAGGTGTGATGGCACACATCTGTAATCCCAGGTACTCAGAAGGCTGAGACAGGAGGATCACTTAAAGGCAGAAGTTCAAGGCTGTAGTAAGCTATGATTGCACCACTGTCCTCCAGCCTGAGCAATGGAGTGAATCTTGTCTTTAAAAAGTAATGTTAATAAATTTGGAAAAACAATAAAAATAGAAAGTGAGTTCTCAGAGAACGTGGCATTATATTCATCCTATTATTTCCTAGTACTATAATAAAGTGATTGTTCTGTAGTGTTTTATAATCATATTAAATCATCAAACTATGTGAAAATTTTTTTTAAACTACAAAAAGATATATAAATATAAAATAATTTATTCCATAGTCATAGAAATAGATAATGTGGTTTTCAGACTCTTGTTACTTAGAACCCAGAGTTCCGGCTCGGCGCCTGTGGCTCAATCTGCTAAGGCGCCAGCCACGTACACCTAAGGTGGCGGGTTCAAATCCCCAGCCCGGGCCCGCCAAACAACAATGATGGCTGCAACCAAAAAAATGGTCGGGCGTTGTGGCGGGCACCTGTGGTCCCAGCTACTTGGGAGGCAGAGACAGGAGACTCGCTTGAGCCCAGGAGTTGGAGGTTGCTATGAGCTGTGAAGCCATGACACTCTACCCAGGGGGATAGCTTGAGGCTCCGTCTCAAAAAAAAAAAAAAAAGAACCCAGAGTTCCAAACATGTCTCAGGGATGGCCCCTATAGATAGTCCCTGATGTACACAAAAGAGAAGTATAGATTCCAGACCCTCCAAAGCACAAATTAGAGCACCATTTATTTCACTTATTTTTCTATAAAAAATCTTTGTGAGTATTATCTGGTTTGTGTTCTTCTTTTTTTTTTTTTTTTTTTTGAGACAGAGCCTCAAGCTATCCCCCTGGGTAGAGTGCTGTGGCATCACAGCTCACAGCAACCTCCAGCTCCTGGGCTCAAGCAAGTCCCCTGCCTCAGTCTCCCAAGTAGCTGGGACCACAGGCGCCCGCCACAACGCCCGGCTATTTTTTGGTTTCAGCCATCATTGTTGTTTGGCAGGCCCAGGCTAGATTCAAACCTGCCACCTTAGGTATATTTGGCTGGCACCTTAGCCACTTGAGCCACAGGTGCCGAGCCTGGTTTGTTCTTCTAAACCATACTAAATTTATCCTGTGACAATTTCAGTTATCCTTTGTCCTTTGTCGTACTGATTTTTCCCTTTTCTGTTTGACAGACGGATGTGCTGGTTATGAGCTGTGATCTGGTAACAGATGTTGCTTTACATGAAGTTGTGGACCTGTTCAGAGCGTATGATGCATCACTTGCTATGTTAATGAGAAAAGGCCAAGATATCTTAGAACCAGTTCCTGGTCAAAAGGGGAAAAAAAAAGCAGGTAAGGAAGCTTGGAGTTTGGTTTATTCATACTAGGAGTTGAAGACATAAAGTCAAATTAAGACACAGTCCCTGACTCGGTGCCTGTAGCTCAAGCGGCTAACATGCCTGCCACATACACCAGAGCTGGTAGGTTTGAATCCAGCCCAAAGTTAGACTCTGTCTCAAAAAAAAAAAAAAAAATACTTTTTGACTTATACTTGGTTAAAGATATGAAGCTTTTCTAAAGGCTTGGAATGCATTAAGATCAGGAAGTCCATTAATTAGAGATAAGCCACCAGACATATACCCAGACTAAAGTGATTTGCTATGTGTATATTTATGAAAAACTGGCTCGACGCCTGTAGCTCAAGCCGCTAAGGCACCAGCCACGTACACCTGAGCTGGCAGGTTCAAAACCAGCCTGGGGCCTGCCAAACAACAATGACAACTACAACCAAAAACTAGCTGGGCATTGTGGCAGGTGCCTGTAGTCCCAGCTACTTGGGAGGCTGAGGCAAGAGACTCGCTTAAGCCCAACAGTTGGAGGTTGCTGTGAGCTGTGATGCCACAGCACTCTACCCAGGATGACAGTTTGTGGCTCTGTCTCAAAAAAAAAAGACACAGTCCCTGACTTAAATATGCTTATAACTATTGATTAGATTCTGTAATGTCCTTTTGTATGCAGAAAAGAGCATTTACTACTATTTGCATTGTATTTAAGGTTCTAATAATTGAACACACATATCTAAGAAAAAAAAATCTAATTTAAAATCAATTCCTTTAAATATTTAAATTTTAATTACAAAATTTAATTAGATACTTTTAAGTGATTAAAATTGGTATTACTAATTTAGTATGGTTGATCTTTTGGATACCTTAGTCGCACTAAATAGCCGTGTTAATCATGCTTCTTATGATTAAAACAGACTTATTTTGTTATTTTCTTTCTTTCTTTTTTCTTTTTTTTTGAGACAGAGCCTCAAGCTGTCCCCCTGAGTAGAGTGCTGTGGCATCACAGCTCACAGCAACCTCCAATGCCTGGTCTCAAGCGAGTCTCCTGCCATAGCCTCCCAAGTAGCTGGGACCACAGGTGCCCACCACAGCAGCTGGCTATTTTTTGGTTGCAGCTGTCATTGTTGTTTTGGCGGGCCACGCTGGATTTGAACCTGCCACCTTAGGTATATGTGGCTGGCGCCTTAGCCACTTGAGCCACAAGCACCGAGCCAGTATCATATTTTAATCTACAGACCTTATTCAGACTTCATCAGTTAACCTAATAATAAATTTTTAACTGCCTATGTTTTAATCATCTCAATTTTGTATTTGGTTCCAAAAGCAATGTGAGCAGGTACTCTGTCCACTGACTAAGGCACACAAGCAGGGCAAATAACTTTATTTGATTTTCTTTGTTTTGTATGATTCAGTGGAGCAGCGTGACTTCGTTGGAGTGGACAACACAGGAAAGAGGCTGCTCTTCATGGCTAATGAAGCAGACTTGGATGAAGAGCTGGTCATTAAGGGATCTATCCTACACAAGTAAGCCCTAGGGTTTTTCTTCTTGGCTTTTCTCCTTGTCTTAAAGCAAAATAAAACCACCCAGTGGGTGGGAAAGAGGGAAAGAAGAGGCGTTTATACCGTGTGAAATTGATAAAAGTATGTGAATGTTTTTCCCATGAGACAGAATGAAGGCTTTTCTCTACTGCATAAGCTTACTTTCCCTGTCTTTTCTTGTGAAGGTAGAGCCAAATCCTGTATAAGAGTGGAGCAAAGCTGCTCTGGGGAGAACAGGACTGTCTTTCTGACAGTGTCGTAGAACCTCCTTTTAATTGTGGTTAAAAAAAATACACGTAAAATTTACCATCTTAATCATTTAAAAATTTTTATTTGTATAAATTTAAGGGGTATAAGTACATTTCTGTTACCTGGATATATTGCTTATTGGAATAACCATCATTCACATAATATACATTGTATTCATTGGGTAATTTCCCATCCCTTACCCGCTTCTACCCTTCCAGTCTCTAGTGTGTTATTCCACATACTCTGTACATGTATACACATTATTCAGCTTGCACTTATAAGTGAGAACATTTAGTACTTCATTTTCTATTTCTGAGTTGTTTTACTTACATCTTAATCTTTTTTTTTTTCTCGAGACAGAGTTCCTCTAGGTCATCCTCAGTAGAGTGCCGTTGCACCACAGCTCATAGCAATCTCAAACTCTTTTTTTCTTTTTTCTTTTTTTTTTTTTTTTTGAGACAGAGCCTCAAGCTTTCGCCCTGGTAGAGTGCTGTGGCATCACAGCTCACAGCAACCTCCAGCTCCTGGGCTCAAGCAATTCTCCTGCCTCTACCTCCCAAGCAGCTGGACTATAGGCGCCTACCACAACACCCGGCTATTTTTTGGTTGCAGCCATTGTTGTTTGGCTGGCTGGGCTGGATTCGAACCTGCCACCTCAGGTGTATGTGGCTGGCACCTTAGCCACTTGAGCCACAAGTGCTGAGCCTCAAACTCTTAGGCCCAAGTGATTCTCTCTCAGCCTCCCAAGTAGCTGGGACCATAGCACACACCACAATACCCAGCTGTTTATTTTGGTGCAGTTGTCATTGTGGCTTGGCAGACCCTTGCTGGGTTCAAACCCGCCACGTTTAGTGTATGTGGCTGGCGCTGTAACTACCATGCTATGGACGCTAGGCCCATTTCTTTTTTTTTTTGAAGCAGAGTTCACTTTATTAACCCAGTAGAGTGCTATGGCATCATATCTCACAGCAACCTTATACTCTGTGGCAAACTGTGAGGCTCAAGGGATCCTCTTGTCTCAGCCTCCAAAGTAACTGGGACTTCAGGCACCTGCCACAACACCTGGCTATTTTTTAGAGACAGGGTCTCACTTTTGCTCAGGCTGATCTCAAACTCCTGAGCTCAAGCAATCCCCCCACCTCAGTCTCCCAAAGTGCTAGGATTATAAGAATGAGCCACCTCACCAGGCCACATCTTAATCATTTTTAAGTGAACAGTTCAGTAATTCACACTGCAGTGAAACAGACCTCTAGAACTTTTCATTTTGCAAATCTGACACTATATTCCCTTTAAATAGAAATTTCCCTTTTCCTCCCCCCTACAATCTATAATCCCGTGATAACTAATCACCCTTATAATACTTCCTGTTTTTATGAATTTGACTATAACATATTTATCTTTTTGTGACTGGCTTATTTCACTTGACATAATATCCTCAAGGTTTATCCATGTTGTAGCATGTGACAGGGTTCCTTTCTTTCTTTTTTATTTTGTTGAGACTGAGTCTTGTTCTGTCACCTAGGTTAGAGTGCCATGGGCTCAGCCTAGCTCACAGCAACCTCAAACTCCTAGATTCAAGCAGTCCTCCTGCCTCAGCTGGAGGCTATAGGTGTGTGCCACCACAACCAGCTAATTTTTCTATTTTTAGTAGAGACAGTCTTTTGCCTTGTTCAGGCTAATTTCAAACTCCTGAGCTCAAGGGATCCTCTCACCTTGGCCTCTCAGAGTCCTAGGATTACAAGTTTGAGCTACTGTGCATGGCCATTTTCCTTTTGAGGGTTGGGGAGAATAATATTCAGTTATATGTATTTATTACATTTATTCATCCATTGACAGACATTTGGGTTGCTTATACCTCTTGTCTGTTGTGAATAGTGCTATAATGAACCTGGGTATGCAGATATCTCTTTGAGACTGTGCTTTCAATTCTTTTGCGTATATACCCAGAAATGGGATTGCTGGATCATATGGTACTTGTATATTTAATTTTTTGAGGAACCTCCATATTATTTTCCATAGTAGTTGTACCTTTTTATAATCCCACCAACAATACATAGGGTTTAAATTTCTTCACACTGGTATTCACATTGTAGCTAGCCTCAGATATGGAAGATTGAGAAAGAAAAATTTATATTATATGAGAACAAATAAAATATCTGAGTAGAGCTGTGATTCAAGCACGAATGAGTTTTAATGAATCAGCATGTCAGCTATACAAACATACTACAGCAAACAAAATGAAAGTAAGAAAAATGCCCTATAAAAGATAAAGAAGCTGTTCTGAAAAAAATGTAACTCAAGAAATTGAAGTATAGGTTGGGTACCTGAGCTCAGTGGGTTAGGGCGCCAGCCTCATGCTCCAGGGCTAGTGGATTCAAATGCGGCCTGGGCCTGCTAAACAAAACAAAACAAAATAGCCCGTTGTTGTGGCAGGTAACTGTAGTCCCAGCTACTAGGGAGGCTGAGGCAAGAGAATTGCTTGAGTCCAAGAGTTTGAGGTTGCTGTGAGATATGAGGCCATGGCATTCTTCTGAGTGTGACAAAGTGAGACTCTGTCTCAATTAAAGAAAAAAGAGGGCAGCACCTGTGGTTCAAGTGGGGCTCTGGCCCCATATACCAGGGGTGGCAGGATCAAGCCCAGCCCCAGCCAAACACTGCAAAAAAAAAATTGAAATATAATAATTTCCTTAAAACTGTATAACTCTCAGTGGCGCCTATAGCTCAAGCTGCTAAGACGCCAGCCACATACACCAGAGCTAGAGGGTTTGAATCCAGCCTAGGCCTGCCAAACAACATGACAACTAAAACCAAAAAATAGCCGGGTGTTGTGGCGGGCGCCTGTAGTCCCAGCTACTTGGGAAGCTGAGGCAAGAGAATTGCTTATACCCAGGAGTTTGAGGTTGCTGTGAGCTGTGATGCCACACCAGTCTATCCAGGTCAATAGCTTGAGGCTCTGTCTCAAAAAAAAAAAAAAAAAAAAAACACCAAAAAAACCCCGCACAACTCTATTAAGACAACTCATTAAAACATGAATTTAGGCTCTGCGCCATGACTCAAGTGGCTAAGGCGCCAGCCACATACACCTAAGGTGGCGGGTTCATATCCAGCCCGGACCTGCCAAACAACAATGACGGCTGCAACCAAAAAATAGCTGGGCGTTGTGGCGGGCACCTGTGGTCCCAGCTACTTGGGAGGCTGAGGCAGGAGACTCGCTTGAGCCCAGGAGCTGGAGGTTGCTGTGAGCTGTGAAGCCATGGCACTCTACCCAGGGGGATAGCTTGAGGCTCTGTCTCAAAAAAAAAAAAAAAAATACAACATGAATTTAATAAATAAGAGTTTGGGCTCAGCACCTGTCAATCAAGCAGCTAAGGCGCCAGCCACATATACTAGAGATAGTGGGTTCGAATCCAACCTGGGCCCACCAAACAATGACAGCTACAACCCAAAAATGGCCGGGCGTTGTGGCTGGCACCAGTAGTCCCAGCTACTTGGGAAACTGAGGCAAGAGAATCACTTGAGCTCAGGAGTTGGAGTTTGCTGTGAGCTGTGATGCCATAGCACTCTACCCAGGGTGACAGCTTGAGGCTCTGTCACCAAAAAATATAAAATAAAATAAATAAGAGTTTGGTAATGAGACGGTAAAACAACATAATGAGTAAAAGAGGATATTATAGAACTCAAAAAGTTTGAAGACCAAATAACTTAATTACGGATTTAATTAATGAATTTAAAAACAGCAAAGAAGGGCGGTTCCTGTGGTTCAAGGAGTAGGGCGCTGGTCCCATATACCAGGGGTGACGGGTTAAAGCCCAGCCCCAGCAAAAAAAAAAAACCAAAACAGCAAAGAACAGAATAGACTCTACTGAAAAATCTTTTTTTCTTTGAGACAGAGTCTCACTCAGTTGCCCGGGGGTTGAGTGCTATGGCATCACAGCTCATAGTAACCTCAAACTTTTAGGCTCAGTTGATACTCTTGTCTCACACTGGGACTACAGGTGCCTGCCACAATGCCTGGTTAGTTTTCCTATTTTTAGTAGAGACAGGTTCTCACAAAATGAAAAGGGTCTCAGCAAAGTGAAACTCCTGAGCCCAGCCTTGGCCTCCCAGAGTGCTAGAATTATAGGAATGAGCCACCTCACCTGGCCTGAAAATCCAATTAGTGACATAGAGGAATGGTTTATGATATTCAGTGATTTAGGTGAAAAAAAAAGTGGTTAAGGAAACAAGAATCTTGCAAGATGTCTGTAATGAATGGCAAAAGAAAAAAATTAGAATCTAATAGAAATGAAAGACAGATAATTCAATATAATTATTATCTGTGAAATAGGGAACATTTCTAATTTGGAGTCCAGAAAAAAAGAACAGAGAAATGAAAGAAGAGGAAATCATCAGTAAAATGATTTAAAATAAATAAATTCTCAGCTCAGCAGCTAGGGCACCAGCCACATACACCAGGCTGGTGGGTGCAAACCCAGCGTGGGCCTGCCGAAACTACAGTGACAACTACAACCAAAAAATAGCCAGGCATTGTGGCAGGCGCCTGTAGTCCCAGCTACTTGGGAGACTGAGGCAAGAGAATCACTTAAGCCTAAGAGTTTGCTTTGAGCTGTGACGCCACAGCACTCTACCGAAGGCAACATAGTAAGACTCTGTCTCAAAATAAAATAAAATAAAAAATGAAAATAAATTCTCATAATGAAAGGAGCTGTATTTCTAAACTGAAAAGAAACTGAGTTCCTAGCACAAGGATGAGAAGAAACATACCACCTTTGTCATTGTGAAATTTTATAATTCTGATGACAAAGAGATCTTTCTTTCTTTCTTTTTTTTTTTTTTTTTTGAGACAGAGCCTCAAGCTATCCCCCTGGGTAGAGTGCCATGGCTTCACAGCTCACAGCAACCTCCAACTCCTAGGCTCAAGCCAGTCTCCTGCCTCCGCCTCCCAAGTACCTGGGACCACAGGCGCCCGCCACAACACCCGGCTATTTTTTGGTTGCAGCTGTCATTGTTGTTTGGCGGGTCCGGGCTGGATTCAAACCCGCTACCTTAGGTGTATGTGGCTGGCACCTTAGCCACTTGAGCCACAGGCGCCGAGCCAATGACAAAGAGATTTTATAGGCCCTCTGAGTGGAAAGGGTGTATCATATCCAAAGGAATTAAAATAGTTTTAAATTTCTTAACAGCAACACTGGAAACTACAAACAAATTGCCTTTGAATTTCTTAAATCTGTATCAAGTCGATCAAGTATGAGAGGAGAACAAGAACTTTTCATACATTTCCTTTCCATACATCTGTATTCAGAAAGCTACTACAGGAGGTATAACACAAAACCTTGACATAAACTAAGAAAGAGAAAGACATAGGATATAGGGAAAATTCATCTAATTAGGAGATAAAATGAATCCCCAGAATGATGATGAAGGGAGACTGCAGGATAGCATGTGCAGTATAGATGACAACCAGACAGATTGAAATAGACTTAAAGCTTCAGGAACAAGCTTTCAGGTGATCCTAGTTCTTCTGATGACCATGACAGAATACTTCATGTATCTCACTATTTTGAAGAGATTTAGGGGACTTGGTGGTTAGTTTGGAGATCAATTATTAATAAGCACCTATAAAACTAAGAAATAGGCTAGGCACCTGTGGCTCAAGCGGCTAAGGTGCCAGTCACATATACCTAAGGTGGCAGGTTCGAATCCAGCCTGGGCCGCCAAACAACAATGATGGCTGCAATTAAAAAATAGCCAGGCATTGTGGTGGGCGCCTGTGGTTCCAGCTACTTGGGAGGCGAAGGCAGAAGACTCGCTTGAGCCCAGGAGTTAGAGGTTGTTGTGAGCTGTGATGCCACGGCACTCTACCCAGATGGACAGTTTGAGGCTCTGTCAAAAAAAGCTAATAATAAGACCATTAATGCCAAGGCAAACAACAAAAATATCCAGGGCAAAAAATTATTAGTCACTGAATGGTTCACCTGTAACTAATGTTTATATATGCATAAGGATACAATGATTGAGTCCATCCAGCCAAGGTTATGATATAATTACATTAGTTTGGAGGCATGAGGGAAGAAAAGACATGCGTTATCTTTCTCTTCCATAGTTAGTAGCTAGTCTTTGGAGCTGAAGTTATAATAACTGAAGCATTAATTATTGAGCTAACCAAAATAGTGTAATAATTATCTTGAGAAGGCAAATGTTACAGAAGTGTGGGTGTACAGAAGTAGGAGCAGGATTGGTAATGAAAGAAAATTAAATCCTGTCTTCCACAGATAATTTCCTGAAATGGAAAACCTAGAAGATACTAATATATGAAAGTTATGGGTAGATATAAATACTAAATGGATCCTCTAAAAGAGTTGAAAGTGGGTGTGTTCAGGGAACAAGAAAGGGAAAACATGACTGAACTTTTTCATTATAAGCCTTCAAAAGCTATTTGCCTCTTTGTGTCCATATATAACTTCACTTTTATTATTTTAAAATAAAAACAAGATAATGTAATCTTTTTTGTACAATTAATACAAATTTTCTGAATCAGGTAAAAATGTATAGATTTTAACAACATAGTGTATTTCAAAAAGATTTGCCCAGATATATCCTAATAAACTTATTAAGCCTCATGAATAAATAAAGAATTATTTACCCAAAAGCAAAAAGCAAATTATTTACATGGAAGAAAAAAATTCTGAGTTATTACCGACATTCAGTACCAGAGGAAAAATGTCTACAAAGTTCTCAGGTAAAGAAAGTGGAACACAAGAATATTATAAACAATGAAGACCTCATTCAAATATAAAAGTAACAGAAAGATATTCTAAAACATAAAAGGACATAAGAATATGGCACTCATGGGGCCTTCTTGGAAAAAAAATGCAGGTAAAGGCAGCCAAGAATTGAATCAAAGAATTCAGGTGGGGGCATGGTATCTGATGCCTGTGATCTCAGCACCTTGGGAGGCTGAGGTGGAAGGATCCCTTGACCTCAGGGTTCTGGAGACCAATCTGAGCAAGAGCAAGACCCTGTTTCTACTAAAAGAGTAGAAAAGTTGGCCAGGTGTTGGGTGGTGCCTGTGGCTCAGAGGGCAGGGTGCCAGCCCTATATACCGAGGGTGGCGGGTTCAAACCCAGCCCCAGCCAAACTGCAACAACAACAAAAAAAACAGCTGGGCATTGTGGCGGGTGCCTACAGTCCCAGCTACTCGGGAGGCTGATGCAAGAGAATCACCTAAGCCGAAGAGATAGAGGTTGCTGTGAGCTGTGACACTACCAATGGTGACAGAGTGAGATAATGGCTCAAAAAAAAAAAAAAAGTTGGCCAGGTGTTGTGGCAGATGCCTATAGTCCTAGCTACTCAGGAGAATGAAACAAGAGGATCCCATGAACCCAGGAATTTGAGGTTGCTGTGAGCTAGGCTATTGTCACAGCACTCTAGCCTAGGTGACAGAATAAGACTCTGTCTCAAAAGAAACAAACAAAAAAAAACCCATACACAAAGCTTATCTTATAGCAATCAGAATATAACTAGATCTGGAATTTTTCCTATGAAGAAACAAGTAAAGGGCTTGGGCCAGGCGTGGTGGCTCACACCTGTAATCCTAACAATACTCTGGGAGGCCCAGGTGGGTGGATTGCCTGAACTCACAGGTTCAAGACCAGCCTGAGCAAGAGCGAGACCCCCATCTCTAAAAATAGCTGGACATTGTGGTGGGCACCTGTTGTCCCAGCTGCTTGGGAAGCTGAGGCGAGAGTCACTTGAGCCCAAGAGTTGGAGGTTGCTGTGAGCTATGATGCCATGGCATTCTACGGAGGGTGACAATGTGAGACTGTGTCTCAAAAAAAAAAAAAGTAAAGGATTTGAATAATAATTATCTCTTATTATATTAAAAATATGATCTTATTTATAGATATTTCTAGAATCATATACTTTCATAGCTCAAAGATCATTTAGTCAAGTCCTCTATTTGAGATAATAATGCTGAAAGTGAGGAAGAAAGGGTTTTATTCCATGTTTTATCAAATTAGGAACAGAGCTGGTCCTTATCTATTAGTTCAAGCTTTCCACTTGTCAGCAACACATCTCTCAAATCTGGTCAAGCCAGTATTTAAGGAAGAAGACTTTATCCTTAAGGCAAGAGACTTCATCTCAAAGAGTTCATAAGCCTTGGTAGAAGAAAAGATTATTAATAAAAAGGTTAACAAACAATAGCAAACAATATCAGATACTGAATAATTATGGTGAACAGACCCTATTAGAAGAATTGAGAGGAAATATCAAATGTGAAGGGTGTATTTGGATCAGATATGGAAAGGGACACAGGAAGCTGAATCCTGTGTGATAGAATACTATGAGCAAAGGTGGAGGGACAGGGTATGCAAGGCTTCTTAGGAACTGTAAGCAGGATGGTTTGGCCTGAATGGAAGGGCCATGGTGGGAAGCTTGAGGAGATAAGGCTGGAAAGTTAAGTTGCTCTACAAACAGAGGGGCTTGAATACTTGGAAATCATTAAAGACTTTTGAGTAGGGAGATGATGATTCAAATTCAGAATTTTCAACGCCAGGTAAGGTGGCTCACACCTATAATCTTAGCCCTCTGGAAGGCCAGGGCTGGAAGATCACTTAAGGTCAGGAGTTTGGGCTCGGCGCCTGTGGCTCAATCGGCTAAGGTGCCAGCCACGTACACCTAAGGTGGCGGGTTTGAATCCTCAGCCTGGGCCCGCCAAACAACAATGATGGCTGCAACCAAAAAATGGCCGAGCGTTGTGGTGGGCACCTGTGGTCCCAGCTACTTGGGAGGCGGAGGCAGGAGACTCGCTTAAGCCCAGGAGTTGGAGGTTGCTATGAGCTGTGATGCCATGGCACTCTACCCAGGGGGATAGCTTGAGGCTCTGTCTCAAAAAAAAAAAAAAA
>CAUYQV010055403.1:0-24771 GCA_963574575.1 Galagoides demidoff
TGGTCCCAGCTACTTGGGAGGTGGAGGCAGGAGACTTGCTTGAGCCCAGGAGTTGGAGGTTGCTATGAGCTGTGATGCCATGGCACTCTACCCAGGGGGATAGCTTGAGGCTCCGTCTCAAAAAAAAAAAAAAAAAAGAAAGTAAATGAATTTACTAATTATAGTCAGTTAATAAGCTTACGATTAGAGATTTAATCCTGGTCTCCTCCCCCACTACCAGTGTAAGTTCCATTTCATCATGTTGTCTCACACCACTTTGCATTCTACCTTCCAAACTGTATGCAAATAATAAATTTTCATAAATAAAAATTTTCTACAGCTAAGATGCACGTGTACCCACGCATTAGTTACAAAGAAATGCTGGCGCAATGATAAATGTACAGAAATGTGAACATAGCACTGTGATTACTCCCACTATTAAGACTTTGAGCTGATAGCCTGTTTCTAAGAATGCATTCGTCCAGTGTCTAGAAGCACTATATCTGATTGATTGCAAGAAAGTGTTATTAGTATTTATTAAAAACGTGAAAATCTCATTGTTATTCTTCCTTATTATCCTTCTCTCTTTATATCATTCTGCTATTGGTTGGCCATGTGTCATTTGTTGTCCCATTTTTTTAGTGTACTCATTTGAGTAGCTGAATAGTTTTGAAAAACCTATTTTTACAAAATAAGTGATTTATATTCAGTAGCTCATAAAAATTCACATGTATGTGTGTATATTTTTATATATTATGCTTAATATATTAAAATATTCTGGTCATTATTTTGTTATTATTGTGAATTATAGAGAAATTTAGGTAATCAATTTAGTTCAGTACAGAAACAAATCTCCCATATACCATTAATACAAGAAGAAATATTATATCAGTACCTTTTTTTCCACAAATTTTTGTGAATGTTGATGGTAATATCCAATTCACAACTCTTTTCAGAGCTCTGTTAAGCCAAAGGTGTCTTAAAATTATAATTCCAAATTTGTACTTTCCATAAACATATGTCAGTTGAATAGCTGCTTAACCAAACAAACCCTGTAAAACAAATTTGCCTATTTTTAACTTGAATGAAAAATTATTTTTCTTTGTTCCCATGGTCACCAAGAGTAAATACCTTGTGGTCAAATCCTCCTGACTGCAATAATTGTAAGTGTTTGTATTTTGTTATATATTCAGATATCTAGTCTTCCTTTCTCTCATCTTATTGTTTATTTTGTTTACATTTTCTTTATGTTATATTTATTAACACAAAAAGCACTAATCTGAAAGCTTGCTAATATCAGCAACTGAACAGACATTATGACATTAACTTAATATAAACCATACACACCTAGACCCTAACTGAACACATGATGTTGTATTTATTAACACAAAAAGCACTAATCTGAAAGCTTGCTAATATCAGCAACCGAATAGATTTTATGACATTAACTTAATATAAACCATGCACACCTAGACCCTAACTGAACACATTCTCCCTCTAAATTGTGATTGCTGCTGATAACGTATACTAATATGTAATGTTGTAGCATATAAGAATTTTATATTTTTCTTTCTGCTACATTTTAAAATATATTTAATTTAAATGTATTGTTCAACCTACTGTACTGGGAAAAATGACTACAAGGTGGAACCAGAGAGGATTTCTTGGTAGTGATACGCTGTATCTTCATTTTGGAGTTATGTGGGTAATAGTCTTTCAATTTCTGTAAAATATTTATTCACAAAACTTTACACTTAACATTTGTACATTTATTCCTTAGTAAAAATTACTGGAAAAAATTTTAAAGTAATTTTTAATTTATGCCTTGGACTATCTAGCTTGCATGAATTATGAAATTTCCAAACTGTATTGTTAAAAGTGTTTAAAGTGTGAAGTTTTCTAAATATTAAAAGAGATAATTATGTTCAGATTCATATATTTGTAGAACATAGAAAGATAAAAAACAATTGAATCCTCTATTCCAAACTCAAAATTATATAAGAGAACAAAAAAGGACATGAAAAAGATAGTTATTCAGAAGAAGAACAATTATAGAATTATAATGTAGCTCACTAAATAACATTTTTTTATGTATCTAAACATAACAACTGGATCATTTCTGTAATTAGACTTCCTTGGGAAAACGATCAAAGAGGCATTCAGAATAGGATAAACACAAGCTTAGATAAGATACAAAACCTGAAGTGGTATCTTTAGTTATTTATAACTTAGTTTAATTAATATTTTATAATACTATATTTTCCATGATCTGGAATTTTTTACTTTTATTGTTGTTTTTTACCTTTTTCTTTTTGGACTGCCATGAACTAATCTAAATAATTATGAAGGTCTATAGTGTATTGTTTTCATCAATATCATGATTATAAATGATATTCTGAAGTTTAGATGATTTATTAGGATTGCTGAAAAGAATTGAAGTACCTTGTATTTAGAGTACGTTTAGATTGGTTACATGTAATCTAATTTTATATACATTCTGTTGATAAATTTACTGAGTTGAATTTCCTTTCTATTCTCTTATCACTTATCTTTTATTGTAAGCCATGATCTCTATAATAGCATTAGGAGAACTAAGGCTGACATGCAAGCCAGCACCCTTTCATCTGGGGCACTCGGAGGTCACTGTCCCATTGTGATCTTTATACGGCAATATATACTTCAACTGGATTTTTTTTCCAACGAGATATTGTAAGAGATAAAAATACTTAGTAAGTTTCCAAAACGATTAAACATTTATACAAGAATAGCATATGCTAGGCTAAAAATAAAGGCTATTAATAAAAGCCTTTATGCAGTATTGCTGTCATCAGATCC
The DNA here is from genome assembly GCA_963574575.1 of Galagoides demidoff. Taxonomy (NCBI): domain Eukaryota; kingdom Metazoa; phylum Chordata; class Mammalia; order Primates; family Galagidae; genus Galagoides; species Galagoides demidoff. Next base: position 2,815 of record CAUYQV010055403.1, read on the forward strand.
ATCTGTCCCTGTGAGGACTCAGCATGTTCATTTCTGATGCCAAGAGAGCTGTCCTGGGTTGCAAGGACTCTGAGTGACCTATCCACCCATGAGTACTGTCATCTTTCTATATTCTTTCAGCTGGACGACTGTGACCTAACAAAAAGAATGCTGTACCTTGACTCCTGTGATCTTCACTCCAGTCTAATTCTGCCACAGTAGTTTTGGGGTTCCAATATGTCACTTATCCATCCAATGCCTCAGTCACCTTGTGACCTTGCATAGAAAATGGAGCTGATCCACCTCCTGTTAACTGATAAGTTGTCTGTGCAATTAATGTAAGGAGCTTTATTTGCAAGAATTATATAATTATATATGTGTTGATTTTCTCACTATAGAGACATAGACCCTTTCAGGGTGAAGAACGACTGACAGCATCAATCTCACACTTCTGTCTGAGAAATCAATCCTCCCTAGAATTTTACTCATACATAAAATACCTGAGGTAATTTGGAACTCATTAGCAACCAAAGCTGCCTCTTCCGCTATTAGCTGTAATTGTCAGCAGTGTTGTCTTATATTGAATCAAAATGAACTTTATTGTTTCGATCCGATAATGTCAAACTGACAGTTCATATAGAATGAGTATAAATTTGTTTCGACTTAATTTTGTAGTTAAATATTTATTATCAATTAGATTGTAAAATGTATGGGATTGAGTTCCTGTTTTAAACAGTCTAATGTGAGAGATAAGAGCCTCCATCATTAAAAAACAATGGACTCAGTATCACATTAGATAGAGGTGTGCATGGAGGCAGGATGGAAAGTGAGAGGTACCCAACTACATGTGAGATAGTCAGTGGAGGACATAAAGTGCGCTTCGCACTCTGTTAGCGATGGCAGGAAAAATGAGAGAACGTGGGGAAAAGAAACAGCCTAACAGAGAAAAGAGTACGCAGGAAGACACGGATCTGCCATAGTGAAATACTCTCAAAGATTTGTACAGTACTCATCAATTTTCATAAAGCTTAAGGAACAAAATTCCATGTTTGGTTGTATTGGATGTTTTTACATCTATTAATAATCCTAGAGCTTTTATTTGTTTATGCCTCATTTACTAAAACCTGCTAGTTAAGTGAAACCACATGTTAATATTTTAGGTCTTGCCTACTATTAGTTGGAGTAGAGATGAATAGAGTGTCAAATAATAAATTGTGACTTCTAGTTGGCATTTGAAAGAAACATTGAAATGTTAGACATAGCATTAGTATCACTCAAAATTTATGAGTGTATATCTGTGTTATTAAGTAGAAAATACAAATAGAAGTTATGTTTTCAATTTTTATTTCCTTTAAGATACGTTTAAATCCAAGTTGTGTGATTATGAAATAAAATCACATGACAAAGCACTGATGGGAAGAAAGGGCTGCAATATATTGAGAGTAATATTAAGGAAAAAGCAAAAATTGTTAAAGCATCTGAGCACAGAAACTCTAAGCCCCTAGGAGGTAAATGTGAGTTTACTGTGGTACAAGTAAAAAGCAGTGCTCTCAACAGTTCTAGTTGACTGTCATTTTGATTTAAAAAACTATATTCCCAATCCATAGTCATACATTTAAGGATAATATTTAATATAGAAAAAATCCAGCATAAATACTATAGTTACCATTAAAAGATATTGACTTTGTTAGGAAGTAATTTTTGAGGTTTTCATGGATAGAAGCAGGTCAAGAAGCTGGCACTAACGTACTGGAAGAAGTAGTGAGTCAATCTTCTAATTGACCATCAAAAGAGGATTAATTAAAATACACACACACACATATATGTTACAGCCATTCAATAAAATATACAGAAGTTGTTAAAACGAATAAGACAACTATATAAATTGATATGAAAGAGTTCTTAGATGTGTGTCAAGATTTAGAATTATAAGTGTGCAGAAATGTGTGGGTTCTAAGCTTTTTAACAAGGATCTTAAATGTTTTACACATTCATATAAATAGTTATTTATATTTGGACAATGTGAACTATAAGGAAAATACAATGTGTTCCTGATGACTGCTTCTGTAACAATATAAAGTAGGTGATGAATTATGTTATCATCAGGTGTTACAAGGTCATCAGTGAAATGGCATGTTCTCTACCATTTGCATTTTTACTGTATTAATGTACTTTTCAATGTTTCTTAATTATTTTGGGGGGACTATGGAGAGAAAAGAACTTTTTATTGTTTCTTATTTTGAATGGAGAGAGGAATACAGCGATGCTTTTGATTGGGACAGCTGTGGAGACCATAAACCCTATGGCTGGAGAAACTGGATGACTGAACAAATAGAAAGATGTTTAATTAGGATTTACCCAAAGTTGCATCCTGTTCAATGTGATTTCTCTGTATTGGCTCATAAACTTTAGGAAAAATTACAAAGTGAGATACTTTTAGTATGACTTTACTTATTTGGAACCTGGCTGAGTGAGCAAGAATAGAAAGGAAACAGGTCCAGTGAATCAGCTGTACAACAGCCATCTCGATTGGCACAGTGCTTGTGGGAGCCTCAACTTCACAGGTGGTATATGAGGCCATCATCTCTAGCTGGGATAATCACCGAGTAAGAGGTGATACCGAAAACAAGGACCTGTGTGCTGATAGAGGAGGATTTTTCTTCTGTGTGTCAAACATGCATTCTATAATATTTCATGTTTTAAGAATTAATTGGTGTCATCAACTTTCCAGTATATTTTATTTAAAATATTTTATTTCATTATGCAGAGATGATAAGGAGAAAGGAAGAGCAGAGAGAGGGAAGGAGGGAGGGAGGAGGGGTCTTGGTGTGTGACACACCTTTAGGGGGCAAGACATAATTGTAGGAGGGACTTTACCTTACAGATGCAATCAGTGTAACCTGGTTTCTTGTACCCTCAATGAATATTCAACAATAAAATAATAATAATAAAAAGAGTTAACGGTGTCATCAACTTTCCAGCATGTTTTATTAAATTTTCATTATGCAGAGATGAGAATCTCCCACTTTTTCAATACACGGCAACAATTCCCACAGCTATGTTACTGGAAAACAAAACAGAAACCAGAATAGGAATATAAAGGACAAGATATCAGGAAGCAATAGGTAGAGGTAAGGTAATAGAAAACAATTTATAAAATGATATGATTAAAGGTTTTGTGTGCATTTATTTCATTGTATTGCAGTAATATATGTACATGTGTATCTTCCCTAATAGACTAACAAATGCTTCTAGAAAAGTACTACCCTTATCTTAGTAGTTGTATTCCTAGCATCTGCTTTCTAAGTGTAATTTATTAAATATTTGCTGAGTAGGTTCATGTTACTTAATATAGATTTTTGGACGACATTTGCTAATATTATAGGCAATTACAGTTAAATGTTGTATTTAAATCAAACATGTCCTAAATGGAACATGTTCTGCCCCCCTCAAAAAAAATTTAGAATTATATATCTGGTGATCTAGAACAAATCCAAATTACCTGATATCTTCCAGATCAAAAGTGTTTAAGTAAAAAATATATATAAAGTTTGATTTACTCTTTTTTTTTTGAGATAGTCTTGCTTTGTCACCCCAGGTAGAGTCTAGTGGCATCATCATAGCTCACTGCAACCTCAAACTTGTGGGCTTAAGTGATCTTGTAGCCTTCTGAGCAGCTAGGATTACAAATTCTCCTGGCCAGCTAATTTTACTAGTGTTGGAGAGACAGGATCTCACCCTTGCTCAGGCTGGACTCAAACTTCTAACTGCAAGCAATCCATCCATGTTGGCCTCCCAGAGTGTTAGGATTAGAGATGTGAGTCATCATGCGCCACCCGATTTGGCTTTTAATAGTGGTTTAACAAGTATTGTGAATCTATATAAGTCCATGATATATAATTTCAATGAAAGTTATACTTTTTTAGAATTAAAATGTAGGAACAGAATGAGTTATAATTTAGTTAGCTAAATTCCCAAAATAAACCAGAAAAAATGAACACTTTCAACAAAATTACCTATTATCTTCTCGTTTTATGTGTTATTTGATCTTATAGAAATCCGAAGATGTTGTAGAAAATCCGAAGCATTTTCTAGGCCATATCTATGTTTTCTTGAAACTCAATAAAGTCAAGATCTGGAGTCAAAGAACTCACTTGCCATGAGGGTGGGGCTGTTTACTTCTGAGCTTATACTTCATATTTAGACATAGACATCATCTTGTCTACATGACTCCACTTCTCCTTATCCATTATATTTGGACTCCTTAAGAATAGGAAGGAGACTTATCTCAACATTTAGTATCTAATGGTCATTCAATCAATCATTCATGCCTTTATGAATGAATAAATGGCAAAGCAAAAATCTGAGTAAGTAAACTTGAAACTGAATTAAAATGACACATGAGCAATTAGTACTATGGATGAAAATAAGGAACCTGCAGAAATGGACTAGAAAGAAAACATTAAGAATTACCTAAACTGATATGATTAGATTTATCAATTGTTACAGCTTCAGAGAACCGGGATGTGCAGATGTGGGTCAAATATGACTCTACTCATTAGCATAAATCTTTTTATATCATTTCATATTAAGTGCTCTTGTAACGGCATTTCTTTTATAACATATTTTTGCAAACTCCTTAAAAGGAGTAGATGTTTCTCATCTAGCACTAAATATCCACATTTCTGAGCATCTGGTCAAATCTAGTAAGTCTGAAGTTCACAGGACTTCAGAATGTGACTTTAAGTTGGAAATAGGCTCCTAACAGAGGAAATCAAGTTAAAATTATGTCATTCAGATGTGCTCTAATCCAATTATGAATGGTGTTCTAATAAAGAGAAGAAATTTGGACACAGATAACAATCGAGAGAAAATAATGTGATGAAAAGAGGCATTGGGATGACCATCTCGAAGATCAGGGAAGAGCACCCCCCAGATCTGTCCATCATGGTGCTCAGAAGGAGGCAGCCTTCCCAGGACCTAGATCTTGGAACACTGGCCTCCAGTTCTATGAGAAAATAAATCGGCTACTTAAGCTGCCCATCCATGGTATTTTATTTTGGTCTCTCCAGAAAACTCATACAGAAAGCAATGACTTAAATCTCAAAATGATATCATAAATTCCAATTTCTGTATTGTATGTATTTGGGTAATAATCTTTAATCACCAGAGTATGCTATTTTAACTTCATATACTGAGTGTCATATCAAAACTTTTCCCAGTATTTTTATGAGGTTTTCTTTTATGTTTTTTTAACATAAGATTTGATTTGTTAAAACTCTTTCTTGTTTAGACATATGAACTGAATGAACTTGAAATAACAATATTCGCAATGGACTTTGTTGAAGATCCTTAAGAAGAAAAGCAATTGAAGAAATCAAGTGAAAGTCAGACATTCAGAGTCCTCTGGGATGTTTGGTGACAAGTGAAAGTCCAATTATTTTTTCCAGTTTATAAACTTGTTTCTCTACTTAGAAAATGGTGGGTTTCATTTTTCCTATAAATCATATCAATTATTAATTGCAATAAAATGAAGAGTATCTCAAAATTATGGGACCACTTCAAAACTCATTAAAAGTCACTTCTGTGTGTATTTAATGTAATAGTTAGATTGGTAATGAAATTATAAAGTAGGTTAGATAATGGGATTTACTGTAATTGGCTGATGTATGAACTGTTGACACCTTTCACATTTTCCCAAGGTACTAAAAAGATATCATAACAAGGCTTTATTTATATAGTAACAAAAATACAGCAAGTGGGAAACAGGTTTAGGCAAAGCAATTATTTTTGCTAACCTCAAAGAGTGAGGTAAAGAGATACTGTAAAAATATAATTTTCCTTAAATCCCTTGAATTTTAAATAATCAATGACATTTATCCCTGAGAATATATATTCCTAAACTACAAGCTTATTTGCAAAATTGCAAAAATCTATCATTCAGGTCAGTTTGTCATCTCTATGACACAACACACATGTGTCAGTGTGCCAGTGACACATATACACATATGTATGTATATGTGTATATATGTATGCATATGAATATAATATATGTGTGTGTGCATATTTTAATTTTGTGATAGTAAGAGAGTGAGATGCACAGGAAGGTAATTCCATTTCCTTCCTACTTTTGAGTGTTCCTGAGTAAGGATATGGTAGTGGCACAGCTAGAATCATTTTTTGACCATGGCAAAAGAGTCACTGGCATGTTGAGTGGAAGAGGACAGAAAAACAGAAACTCCTAGTTCATTCATGACATCACTGAACCTCTGAACAACCTTTGAACATATGCTTTTGAATGCATGATCTATGACACTAGAAAGGAACTATTACTTAGCGATCAAGAGTATGCCATCTGCAGCCATATTTATTTGGATTTGGAAGATGGATCTGACACATACTAGCTGTGTAATCTTCGACTGCTCAACCACTTTGTGCCCCTGGGAGGAAATAGTGGTTAACACAGCAGGTCTGTGTTACTCACAGATGAGTTCCTGATGCGTTCCTACTCATCTCTGTGAGGATCACAATGGCATCTGGACAAATATTGAAACCTAAAGTGCCAGAATGTTCTCGTAATTAGTTGGTAATGATGTTCTAAAAGCCAGAAGCAGTGGGTCAAAATGAAACATGTTGTTAGACTGTCTAAAGTAAAATGCAAAGGATCATTACATATACTGGGTGTATGGTTTGGGGTTTGTACCATGGCTACTCTTTGATGCCAAGGCTCAACAAGACCCTTCTGAGTAAAGACATCTCACATCTCCCTTCAGTTTGCAGTTGTAGAGAACAAGTCCATAAAACCCCCATGAGGATGATAAGAAAACTCAGCCTTTGGTTTCTTTTGCCTTAGCATGTATATACAACTGCCCCCCATGTCTGCACTGTATTCTTTTCTGTAGTAAATCTTAGCCCTGAGCATAATTTTATGATGTGTGACTTTTTCCAGTGAATCCTTGATTCAGTGGGTGACTGTACAACTATTGAGTAATAAAGATAACATTTGTAACTTCCTCATTGATTTATCTGGGGAATTAAGAACAGTTCTCAAACAATTGTCTAAGAAATATAAAACAGGTTATCTATTATTACTCAGAAAGAAAAAAAAACTTTTAAAATGAATTTCAATGGCTATTCACTTGCTTAAACAGAAAACACTTTACTGTTTATGAGTTTCTGTTTAAAAAAATTAAAGTCCAAGCTTTCTAGATGATTTGCCCTTAAAAATACATGTGGGAAAGAGGTCTCTCAATGAATGATAAACACAAAGAGAAATGGCTTTAAAGTCTTGCTAAATTTATGTCAAAACTAATTTTTAGTGTGTATTTGTTATTGTTTGACAATTTGTAAGTGGTTTTACTACATGCTGCTCCCGATATAAGGAAATGTGTCCCTGCATTAACATTGAAGAATTCTGAGTCTGCCTGATAGCAGCCAGGCTATGACAGAACATCGTTAATTGTTTCATTAAAGAATAGCAACAAATCCTACTCTACTCTAATGAAGTGAGCAAATTGATCTTATTCCATAACTAAAAATGCAACTATTTTACTGCTGACAAAAGCTGACTCACTGAAACAAAAATACCATCTGTGCTGAGAAAACATATGATTATACCTGTTGGTATGATTTTCTCCTCAACAGCCCCTTGTTTACAGTGCAAGCGAATTTTATATCAATATAAAGTGTGAGTTTACTGCTGCAGAAGTCCGTAACGCGGGAAATAGACACATTGAAAAGCCTAAGATTGATTGTCCTTGTAAAAAGCAGAAACACAGCATGCACCAGTGAGTATGCTGAAAAGTCCAGAGGGATTGGAGGCACATTTATATTAACCAGAAGTTCAGTCTTGCATTATATGTCCTGGGGAATCATATTCAAACTTAGACTGCCAATTTCGAAAGTTAAAACTGAGTTGATGCTATCCAATAATGAAAGGTGAGAATGAGCATTTGATTTTGATTTCTCTTACAAGATGTGAGTCATTATCCTAAACTAATATAATGGAGCTTTAGATTGTTTCACAGTGGGTTTTCACATGCTGTATGCCATTGAAATGAAGGTAAGAGCATTAACATTGAATGGAATTTTAGTACCTACCAGGTACTGCACAATAGACTAGGTTCTCTTGATAATGATAATGATAATGATGACAATATAACAAACATGAGAAGCATATACTCAGACCAAGCCCTGGAGACCTTTAAATATATCTAGTTTATGAACGTGTCTTTTCATACTCACAATGATTACAGGACTTAGGGAGAGCCAGTTTTTCCAAGGTTTGGCTGTCTTAGTTCTAGGTTCTGCTAACCCCTCATCTTCCCTGCAGATACCCCAGTCTTAGGATGGTTAGTACCTACCAGGCACTGCACATGAGACCGAGCTGTCTTCTTGGAGTTCTTCAATATAGGTTATCCCTGTGATCACATTTGCCCTTTGAGCTTTCCTAAACCTTAGTACCCTGTTCCCTCTCTAAAATCTCCTCCCAGTTAATTCCTATTGTGGCTTTTATTTTTCAGACTAGACCTTGAAATCACAAAGTTGCAGTCACACAAATTGAAATCATTTAATCTTTCTCCAATTTCAGTATAATTCCATTCAACGGATATTTATTCTGAGCATAAACTGTCAGGCACTGTTAAAAGGTTAAAAAAAAAAAAACCACCTTTAAAAATAATTATAATCACCAGCTGGACCCAGTAATAAATAAATAAATAAATAATATAATACCTAATTGTACTAAAACACACACACACACACACACACACACACACACACCAGACCTCAGACCAGAAAAACTAGAAGCCTGGTCTCAAGAGTATCTCATGCTGTCTGCTCACCCCTCTACTTACACCTCAAGCTACTCGGCTAAATCACCAATACCTGTCATAACCATTTGTGTATTGCTGACGGCCTGAAAAGAAACTGCTAATTCTCTCCCCTCAGTGACATTGTATCACTATTTCTTCTTAAACATCATATTTTTGCTTTGTTTTGCTTTGTTATATTGTTGTAGTTGTTTGTTGGTTTGATTGTTGAGATAGGGTCTCACTCCACTTCCTGGGCTACAGTGCAGTGGTATTGTCATAGTTCACAGCAACCTCAAACTCCAGGACTCAAGTGACCCTCCTGCCTCAGCCTCCTGAGTAAGCTGGGACCACAGGCACATGTCATCCAGCCCAACTAAATTTTTCTTTTATTTAAATACAAGGAAGGGCTCTCTGCTTGCTCAGGCTGCTCTTGAACTCCTGACCTCAAGCAATTCTCCTGTCTCAGTCTCCCTAAGGGGTTAGTGGTTAGATTACAGGCATAAACCACCATTCCCAAGCCCAAAATTCATAATTTAGTTTTGTTATTTGTTTTATAGCTATAAATATTTATGTGTGTGTATTCAAAAAACAAATAACAAAACTAATTATATATATAAAATATGTAATTAAGGAATTCACCTTAATTCCTTTAGGAAGAAAAAATTAAAGTAATTATAGCTGAGAGCCAACTCAACTAAGAAAAAAAGTAAGAAAGATAAACACTAATGCAGGATTTAATAGTCTCTAACTTTATAATCAGGGTAAACATATGTATATTTAAACAATACTTTAGAACTATGGTCCCAAATTAGGATTACATAAGTGTCATTATTAGCACTACATTAATTCAGTCCATCCCCTCTGTCCTTGTCTGTTCTGATAGGGAAGCACAGATACAGAAAGATTGTTCTTGCTTTCTTACAAGGTCAGATCTGAGAGATGGTCCGCGATTATCTAACTCTTATTTTCTAATACTCTACAAGCACAGGGTTATTCATAATTACTTTTCAAGTTTAACATGCAGAATAGTTTTATGTAGAGTTGAAAAACCAATTATCTCGCATCTAAGTGGCCAGAGAAAGCTGTTTCCAGTCTTAGTGGCACCGGGAGAAGTATGTTGCTCTCTTTTCTGGTCAGTTGAAGTATCAGCCACTTGTATCATGCCAAGCTTAGCCCATTCACGCTTCCATGAAGCCATTAGGCATGGTCATCAGTGAACACTGTCAATTATAGCTTCATTATATACATAATATTTGCAGGAAATAAATTATCTGAAGGTTAGCATAATTGAAAGTTGTCTGAAGGTTTTTGCTATACTGATTATGTAACTATTTTTTTAAGTAAATTTACTGTTCATTTACCGTGTATTTTGGAAACATTTTGTATTAATTTTTTATTTCAAAAATAGCAAAGTCATGTTTTATGTAAATTTTTAATACAAAATTGAAATATTCAAAATACTCAAAAATATTTGATGATGAATATGTGCACATAACTTTTTTTCATTTGTATTTACCCTTGTTCATGGGCATACCTAACATCCGTCATTCATTCATAAAAATCAGATGCTATAAATCTTCTGAAAAAGTATTAATCTTTACAAGTTTGTAGTCATTTTACAGAAATAGTTTAAAACATGCAATTGCAGGAGTTTTGATTACACATCACTCTGCCAGGCATTACTTTGCAGTTAGATCAGATGGCTCTTCTACATCAATTTCACTCGTTTTTAATCCCACATTCTCTTGTATAACTAGAAAAACTGTATTTTTTCTCCATCAGCTGAGAACCTCATATGCAGTTGAATAATGTATTATTTATTTTGAATATGAAATAGTTTTTTTCAAATAATTGCTTTTTCTCTGTGTATAGGCTAGAAGATAGAGAATTCCTAGGATACAGGAGTTTGTGAGGAAAGAGGTAGAGACATGCAAAGATAAACTAGGTTAATTTTTTTCTCAAGACAGCAACTCACTCTGTTTTGAGACTGAAGTGGAGTGGTATGATCAGACTTAATGCAGCCTCCAATTCTGGGCTCGAGTGATCCTCCTGCCTCAACCTCCCAAATAGGTGGGACTATAGGTATTATTTTTATTTTTTGTAGAAGGTGGTGTTTTGTTATATTGTCAGGCTGGTCTCAAACTCCTGGGCCTAAGAGATCTGTCCTCCTTAGTCTCCCAAGCCACAGGGATTAAACTAGATTCATACTGTAAGATATGCTTCTCCACACTGAGAAGACTCTGTGGTTTCTCTGCCTCACTATTACTGTCTCATTAACCTGACTTCTTATCAAATGCTGAATCCCCTCTGTGTCCTCTCCATTTCAACATTCAACTCTAACTTTTGTGAGTGCTTTTGTAAACTTATCTTAAATACTCACTGTAAATAAAAATGTACCGAAGGGCAAAAAAAAAAAAAAAGACACATGAAGTCAACATTAGAATCATAGCTGGCCCATAATAGGTGCTAGATAAATATCAGCTGAATAAATAAAAGGGTTAGAGAGACTCTTGGGGGAAATTGGAGTTAAGAAAAATACGCAATAAAGATAAAGCACCTTTGAAAGCACAGCATAAGTCATTGCATTTAGAGCTCAAAGAGATTATAAATCAGTGGGAAAACATTTGATCTGCTAAAGCCTGACACACATACGACATTTTAACATCACAATAACTAAAAACAAAGATATTAATGCAACAGTTCGCAAATGAGAACCCAATTTCTTATTATAAAACCAGAAGTTTATTTGCTTCCAGCTGCATTTATTTTCAGATAAATGTAGTTCCATAGCTCTTTCTGCCTCAGTCTGTTCCGAGTGTTCCCACGGGGGCTAGGGAGAATGGTCAGTCATGACTCCTAAAGGTTTGATAATTTTGTACACAATACTAAACCTCAACTCTTATCTGCCATGATCCAATTAGTTATCCTTTATTATTATAATACATGTGTCTTTTGATATTTATGGCCAGAAATTATGTTTATTCCCTCATTGTTAAAACCATTAGCAAGGCAAGCTCTTTCGAGAGAGGCAATTCATTCAAATGAACACACACGTTCTTGCTCTCTGTCTCTACCAATATCACACCATAAATTCTGATTCCTTAGCCTCCTATGTCTTTGGAATTTACAGCAGTGTAAAAATCACAGCCCCTGTATCTGCCGGCAATTAATATAGTTGCCAGTTTGTGTTGATCACAAAGGGAGGGCTATACACTTCCATTAACTGCTCCGAAGTGATCTGGGGCTACGATTTTCATAAAGTTTTATTCTGACATCCTATATCATGAATACTATTTTCCTCTAAGCTCTCATGTCTTCATTTTCTCTTTTTCTTGAATACCATTTATGTGTTTTGTTTTTTAAGTTTTGATTATTTATTTGATAATTTTAGCTAAGCATAGAATATATATGTCCTTTTAATTCAGTTGAAAAATAAATGCCTTTTGAAACTGAAAATAGGTTCATAGATTTATTTTTTTCTCTTGCAACACTTATGAAAATAGCTTTTACATACTAGCCACTGACATCTTTCTTGAGTTAATAAATGTTAATAAAGGGGTGAATATGCATTTAAGAAAGTCATTTTTCTTCAACAAGATCTGTTTCCACAAATACAGATCTACATCCTGCTAGACCTGCTTGGGGAGCATTTATTCTTTAATCTCTCAGTGCCTAGAATGGACCATCCGTGGCATTGATAATTAAAACACAAAGAATAACACAAACATTTACGTTTTGCAGACATTGTGAATTTTTCCTGGTTCTAGTAAAGAAGTCCTGTGAAAGCTTTTAAAGAATGTCATTGATGTAGGAAATACTTTTTCATGGTGAGGGAATGAATTATTTTAATCCTTCCTATGTATGGATGTCCTTGTGCAGCTTTGTGGCATCCCTGGCAGGTGGGCTAATTTCAACACTGACTATAAAATGTCCTTCTTTTTTCCCAGCTAGAAAGTTAAGTACACAATTTCTCCGCTTTCTTTCATTTAAGAATTTGAGAGTGGATATATGGTATAATTTTGAGAAATAGAATATGAAAGAAAGTATTTTGTGGTAAGTTGAGGGATAAGGTTTTTTTTCCCCTACAAAAATGTGAAGAAGAAACTGTCTATTTTTCTTGCCTTAAAATGGGATATAATGTCAAGCTGTCAGTACTACCCAAATTAATCTAGGCATTCAGAGCTATCCCAACCAACATTTAAAAACTTTTTTATAGATACTGACAAGCCAATTCTAAAGACTATACTGAAAGGCAAATAGCCAATACAATATCAAAGGAGAACAAAGTTGGAGGACTAACACCACCCAACTTCAAGATTTAGTATAAATCTACAGTAATCAAGACAGTGCAGAGAAGATGAATTGGTCATAAAACAGAATAAAGAGGCCAGAAGTAGAGCCACATAAATACAGTTAACTGATCTTTGACAAAGGAGTAAAGGCAATACAGCAGAGGAGAGATCTTACGCCTCTCCCCTAAATTAACTAAAACTATACCACAGACCTAGACCTAACATGCAAAACTACAAAACTCTCAAAAAGTAACAGAAGAAGAAAACTGGCTGATTTGGAGCTTGGGGATGACTTTTTACATATAATACCAAAGGCATGATGCATGAAACATAGAATTAAGCTGAAATTCATTAACATTAATTTTTCTGCTTTGCAAAAGACACTGTTAATAGAATGGAAAGACAAGCCACAGAGTGGGGGAAAATATTTCTACAATACACATCTGATAAAAAACTGTTACCCAGAACATACAAAGAAGTCTTACAATTTGACCATAATTTTTAAAAAAATCGACCATAATAAAAACTACTCAGTTATAAAATGTGACAAAGACCTCAATAGGTACCTCACCAAGGAAGATATATAGATGGAAGATAACCACATTATAAGTCATTAAGGGCATATAGGTTCTACACTACTTAAATTAAGTACCTACTACCTGATTCCCTGATTCTACCTGAGGCAAGAGAATCACCTAAGCCCTGAGTGTTTATTCAATGTAAAGGAAATTGGAATATCAAATGGATACCCACAATCCCATGTTTATTGCAGCACTGTACTCAATAGCCACGATATGAAATCAACAGAAGTGTCTATCAAGAGATGCATGAGTGAAGAAATGTGGTGCACATACACAATGGTATACTGCTCAACCAAAAAAAAAAAAAGTGAAATGTTATCATTTGAAGCAGCATGGATGAAACCAGAGGTCATGATGTAAGTGAAATAAGCCAGACACAGAAAAACAAATATCCCATGTTCTCATCCACACTTAGGAGTTACAAAGCTGATCTCACAAACTTATAGAACAATTGTGACATTAAATGGGAAAGGGTGAGGGAAGTGGGTTGGTTAAGGGGTAAACACACACAGTTGGGTAGAAAGACTAAGTTCCAGTGTTTTGTAGCATAGTAGAATGACTTAGATAACAACACATTGTATATTTCAAATTAGCTAGAAGGTTTGAAACCTTCTCAACACAATAAAATGGTAAATGTTTGAAGTGACGGATATCCTCGAGACCCTGATTTGATCACTACACATTCAGTACCTGTATCAAATGTCACACATATCCCATAAATATATACAGCTATATATACCAACAGAAAAGTCAAAAACAACCCCAGTGAGGGCAACGCCTGTGGCTCAGTGAGCAGGGCACCGGCCCCATATACTGAGGGTGGTGGGTTCAAACCCAGCCCTGGCCAAACTGCAGCAAGAAAATAGCCAGGCATTGTGGTGGGCGCCTGTAGTCCCAGCTACTTGGGAGCCTGAGGCAAGAGAATCACCTAAGCCCAAGAGCTGGAGGTTGCTGTGAGCTCTGATGCTACAGCACTCTACAAAGGTGACAAAGTGAGACCCTGTCTCAAAAAAAACAAAACAACAACAACAACAAAAGAACCAGTGAGATACCACTGCACACATATAAGTATGACCAAAACCAAGAACACTGTCAACACCAAATGTGGGTAAGAATGTAGAGCAACAGGCACTCTTACTCATCACTGGTGGGAATGCAAATGATACAGCCCCTTTGAAAGGTAATTTGGCAGCTTCTTATGAAACTAAACATTCTCTTACCATATGATTTGGCAATGGTGCCCCTCAGTATCTTAGCTGAAAACATATATACACAGGAATATGCACAAGGAGGTTTATAGCAGCTTTCTACACACTTAAAAATACTTGGAAGCAACCCAGATGTCCTTCAGCAGAGAAATGAATAAACTCCCTGGTTCTAGACAGTGGAATATTATTCAGCACTGAAAATGAGTTTTCAAGCCATGAAATGACATGAAGAAAATTTAAATATGTATCACTAAGTGATAAAAGCCAATCTCAAAAGACTAAAGACCATATGATTCCCACGATATGACGTCATGGAAATGACAATACTACAAAGAGATTTAAAGGTTGCTTTTAAATCACTGGTTGCTGAGGGGTAAGTGGAGGGATGGAGGAGCAGGTGGAACACAGGAAAGATTTACCAGAATGAAACTATTCTGTTTGAAAGAGTAATAGTGGATACCTCTCATTATACATTTGTCTACATATAGAGAAGACATAACCAATAGTGAACCTCATGTAAACCATAGACTTTGGGTGATAATGATGTGTCACTATAGATGTATTAATTCTAACAAATGCACTATTCTGATGAGGGATGTTGTTAGTAAGGGAGGCTGTGCGTGTGTAGGAGGATAGGGATATTCAGAATTTCTATGCCTTCTTCTCAGTTGCTTTGTATGTAACTAAAATTGCTGTAAAAAAAAACGAATTCAATTTAAAAGTAGAATATATGAAGGGTACTATAAGAACATCTTGTGACAATGAGGTCACAATCATTATCACATGAAAGAAAGAGCCTCAATCCCTGACAGCATCATTAAAAAGCTGATCAGCAACACTTTCATTCATACTCCTTGTGAGTGAGGAAATAACCTTCAATTTATTTAAGTCATCAAGGAGACTTTTTCTAGTTACTTGCAGCTCAGCACAT
Source organism: Galagoides demidoff (assembly GCA_963574575.1). Lineage (NCBI taxonomy): Eukaryota > Metazoa > Chordata > Mammalia > Primates > Galagidae > Galagoides > Galagoides demidoff. The sequence goes on from CAUYQV010055403.1 coordinate 18,619, forward strand.
TCCTTATGATTCATAAAGCAATTGTTGATAACATTTTTATTATCTTGTGTTTTAACAGTATTGCACAGTGTTAACGGTGATTTCACCAATTCTCTTTATACAAACAACAATTTTATTTTCTAATACTCATAGAAGGGCATTAAGTTTGATAATTTAAAATGATTAGAAATAACATGTCAGAAATACATCCATTATAGGCGGCATTTCATAAATTGACTGTGCTCTAATTTTATACGTTTAATGGGGTCAGATTTCTTTCTCCTTGAAAATACTTACTGAAAAATGACAGAAGGTGCAACCGCAGTGTAGATGGCGATGTTTTTCTTTTCCTCGGTGAGCCAAGATGTGTGGAAGTAGAAGCCAATTTCTCTTCCCTGCTGAGAAATTGAGACTAGATAGCTAGCAAGAGCTGAGTGCATTCGAACAGAATAAATATCCTATGCCATCGAAACCTCCCAAATAAAACCTTAGCAAAGAAAGTTTGCATGCAACATGCCCGAGAGGGTTCAATACTTATAAACTATGAGGCAGGAAGGTGTTAAAAGGTTTTATAGAAGAAGGGAAAAAAAAGAGGAAAAGAGAGAATGATTACGTTGTTACCAGAAAACGATAATTGAAATAGTGCAAAGGGACCAAGCATACTTTGCTATTGGAATTACTTCAGAACAGAATAATATTTAATACTTTGAAAAATATGCTAAAAATATTAGCAATTTTAAATAGAGTATGGTGATGTAACAACTAGAAATTGGTCAGTCAATTTAAGTAGCATTTTTGGTAGTGAATAATAAATACCTCTTTATTACATATTTTAAACATAAAATAAAAATTTACAGGAATCACCATTTGATGTAGACATATGCATCAGTTTTCAAAATTAAAAGTATATTTTACAGTTTTGTACTTCTACTTAGTTGGATAGCATTATTAGGAAATTATTGTTAAGTCTTAAAAATTATTCCACCAGTTTCCACAAAAATAAGTTTGTTCTCTCTTCATATGTACCAGTTTATGTATTCTTTCATTAAAGTACATGATTTCAGCGAAAGGTGTAACTACAGTAAACAGGATGGCATTGAGCAGATAAATTCTTACTAAGAAATGGAACCAGAAGGAGCACTGCACACATTAGCAGGTTGATTATATGAATCACTGTCCAAGTAGAAAATCTTGACAGTGAAAGATGTTACTTAAACAGAGCACTGGGAAGCAGGCATGAACTGTGACTGCCCCAGGCAAAGCTGGGGGAATGGTCACACCATTGAATCTGAATACTATGAAGGGTAACTGTCTCTTAGCCTGTTAAAGGAAAAGGAGTTACAGGAATCAGGAAACACAGATAAAATGCAGTTCATCACTGATGTTATTTACCTTCATAATCATAGAGAAACCTTTTTTCTATGGGAATTATATACTACATTTAATTATTATAGGTATTCTGTTCTCTCCCAGGAAGAATTTATGGAGGAACATATGAAATGTAATCATTTAGAATTAGAGCAATCCATGGCTCGGCGCCTGTGGTTCAATCGGCTAAGGCGCCAGCCACGTACACCTAAGGTGGAGGGTTCGAATCCCCAGCCCGGGCCCGCCAAACAACAATGATGGCTGCAACCAAAAAATGACCGGGCATTGTGGCGGGCGCCTGTGGTTCCAGCTACTTGGGAGGCAGAGGCAGAAGACTCGCCTGAGCCCAGGAGTTGGAGGTTGCTATGAGCTGTGATGCCATGGCACTCTACCCAGGGGGATAGCTTGAGGCTCTGTCTCAAAAAAAAAAAATATATTAAAAAAAAAAAATTGACACATAAAATTAACCCCCAACAACATCCTTAACCTTGAGCGTTCCGTGGGGTGTGGGCACCTTGAAAACCGCCGTCCTCATGCTCCTGCATCCTTGGCATGGATGTTTGCAAGGCCCAGGCAATTTCTTTTCAGGACCATTAGCAGATATTTTCTCTCTGAGAGAATTCAAGTTAACAATCAATGCAGGGCCTTAGAATGGACATGCTTTAGGAAGAGGGGAGAGTGGATGACTCAACTGCAGCTTCTAAGACAGTTGGCAAGCATGAATTTTCCAGAAGCTAAAAGTGTCTTTTTTTTTGAGTTAGGGTCTCAGTATATTGCCCAGGCTGGAGTGGAGTGCCACATCATAGTTTATTGCAGCCTTGAACTCCTGGGCTCAAGCGATCCTTCGGCCTCAGCCTTCCCAGTAGTTGGGACTGCAGGCATCCACCACCACACCCAGCTAATGTTATTTTTTTTAAGAGACGTGGTCTCACTATGTTGCCCAAGCTGGTCTTGAGCTCCTAGCCTTAAGAGATCCTTCTGCCTCAGCTTCCCAAAGATGAGCCACCGAATCATGGCTAAAGGCATCCTTTAAATCCAACATTTTTTTTTTTTTGAGACAAAGTCTCACTTTGTTGCCCTTGAGTAGAGTGTCATGGTATCATAGCTTACAGTAAGCTCAAACTCCTGGGTTTGAGCGATCCTTTTACCTCAGCCTCCTGAGTAGCTGGCACTAACGGTGCCCACTACAACACCCAGCTAGTTTTTCTTTTTTTATATTTTTAGTAGAGACGGGGTCTCACATTTGCTCAGGCTGGTCTTCAACTCCTAAGCTCAGGGGATCCACTGGCCTTGGCCTCCCATAGTGCTAATATTACATATATGAGCTACTGGGTGCCCAACTAAGTCCAACAGTTTTGCATTGATTTTTCACCTCTGTGCTCCTTGGCTGGGTGACCTCAGGGAAGTAGCTTTGCCTCTTTTAGCTTCAGTGTTTGTACAACAGTAATAATACAAGTTCTGCCTCACAAAGGAGAGTGTGAAACAATGCATGCAACCTGCACAGGACAGGTAATAAGAACCTCTTAGTTAAACAAAGGAGAGAACCCAGAGAGAACACATTTGCATGACATCACGTTCTTCCAGTATCTCCTTTGTGTGGAGAAGTCACTTGAGCTCTGTTTAATGGGTAAAGAAAAGGTCATAAGTGAAGAGGCCACACACTGGCACTTGAACTCAGATTCCCCTCTTAAACGAAACACCCCCATGTCTCTGCCTGAGGCCTGTCTGAGCATTCAGTGCACACAAACACTGTCCAGCCTGGAGTGAGGGTGCCTGGAAAGTGGTAGGTATTCAGTAATGTTCAATGAATGCTAAGTGGCCTACTCACAGTCATCCTCCTGGGATTGGCATTCCCTGAGACACAGTCTTTGGGCCTCCTGTCTTGATGTGCAGACCTAGATGGTTACACTGGCCTCATGAATGTCACCAGACCTCAGATCTGTCTCCTAGGCATGTCAGGAACAGCCAGATCTGAGTGTGAAGCCACATACCCCTCAGGATCAGAGTGACCAGAGGAAGGGGCTTCCCTCCTTAGCATCTCGGATTTGTCCATTTAATCAGTACAGATGTATCCACCTAGAACTTGGGAATGGAACTTTTTTTTTGCAATAAGGGACTTTACAGATCATCCTGGATTTAGGGCACATTCTTCTCAAATGACCTATATCCTACAAAAAAGGGAAATTTAGACACACACATAGGGAGAAGATACCCATCTATATACCAAGGACATAAGCTTAGAACAGATTCTCCCTTACAGACCTCAAAAGGAACCAACACTGCCAACACCTTGATTTTAGATTCTGGCCTACATGACTGCGAGAGAAGAAACTCCTGTTGTTTTAAGCCACCCAGGTTGTGGTTACTTATTATAGAAGCCTCAGGAACCTCAAACGCCTACCCAGGTACCCCTTGCCTCCAAATCCCTATCCCACCCTTGTACTCAGTTCTCCATTCATTCATTTATTGAGATGGGATCTTGCTATCTTGCCTAGACTGGTCTCAAACTCCTGAGCTCAAATGATCCTAACACCTCAGCCTCCCAAAATGCTGGGATTATAGGCAGGAGCCACTGTGGCAGACCAGTGGGTTTTTTTTTATTGTATCTCTGTGAATCAGTAGAAGTACCTAGACATATGGATTTGAATTGGTTCTTTGTTTTTATTTTTGTTTATTCTTGTTTGTTTTTAGAGATAGAGTCTTGCTCTGTTGTCCAGGCTGGAGTGCAGTGGTGTCATCACAGCTCACTGCAGGCTTGAACTCTTGGGCTCAGGCAATCCTCTTGCCTCTAGCTCCTGAGTAGCTGGGTCTATAGGTGAGGTCTGATTTGGATCGTTTTTAAGTTTGTAAAAAAGGCATCATGCTATAGTTTGTTTTAGGGGGTGGGGTGGGGACTTACTCTTCTCTTTCAAGTGGTGATTTTATTTCTAAGTTGTGACTATATGGTCACCCAGCCTTATGGGGCACTCTTTTTGACAGCTGTATCATATCCTACCACCTCCATTTGGTATTCAGGCAGGTTCCGGTTTTGCCCTGCCATGGATACCTTTGAGCATGTCCAGCCTTTTATCTTGGGCATGTTTTTTGGCAGGTGAGTATTCAACTTGAGTAGGGGGAACCAGGCTGGTTTTGAAGTGGTCACTGCAACACACTTTCAGAGACTGTTGGGGATTTCCTCCCAGCCAGTCCTGGGCATAGTCTCACTGGGGAATTTGTGCCACCCAGCTGGGTGCAAAACGATGTCTCACTGAGGGGACAGAGGAACTCAAATGCAACTTTTTGTTGTTGTTTTGTTTTAGAGAGAGGATCTTGATTTGTCATCCAGGCTGATAATAATTTTAGATTCTGTCCAAAAGAGAAATGATATCATCATAGATGCTCGCTGTAAATTCTAGCTCCTGGACCCCAGCAACCTTCCTGCCTTAGCCTCCCAGAGTGCTGGGATTACAGGCTCCAACCATTGTACCTGGCCTAATGCATCACTTTCAAAATTGAAGTAAAATTCACCATATTAGCCATTTTGAAGTAAACAATTAGTGGCATTTGGTATATTCACAATGTTGTGCAACCATTACCTCTACCTAGTACAGACCATTTCCACCACCCCAAAAGGAAACCCTGTTCTCATTAACAGTCACTGTCCCTTCCCCCTCCCCCAGCCCTGGCAGCCACTAATCTGCTTTCTGTCTCTGCATTTGCCTGTTCTGGACATTTTGTATCAATGGAGTCATACGATATAAGGCCTTTTGAGTCCAGCTTCCTTCGCTCAGCATCATGCTTTCAACGTTCACTCATGTCATAGCAGATGTCAGTGCTTCATTTTTCTTTATGGCCAAATACTGTTTTATTGTCTGGATAGACCACATTTTGTCTATCTATTCATCCACTGATGGACATCTGGCTTGTTTCCACCTTTTGGCTATTTTGAATAATGCTGTTGTAAACATAGGTGCACAATCGGGGTGGCGCCTGTGGCTCAAAGGAGTAGGGCACTGACCCCATATACCGGAGGTGATGGGTTCAAATCCAGCCCCAGCCAAAAACTGCAGAAAAAAAAAGAAAAAGTTTTTAGGCCACATGCGGTGGCTCACACCTATAATCCTAGCATTCTGGGAGGCTGAGGTGAGTGGATTGCTTAAGCTCACGAGTTTGAGACCAACCTGAGCAAAAGCAAGACCCCGTCTCTACTAAAAATAGAAAAATCTGAGGCAAGAGGATCTCTTGAGCCCAAGAGTTGGAGGTTGCTGTGAGCTAAGATGCCATGGCACTCTACCCAAGGAGACAGCTTGAGACTCTGTCTCAAAAAAAAAAAAAATACATGCACAAGTATTGCTTTCAGACTGCTTACAATTCTTTTTTTTTTTGAGACTCTGTCTTACTGTCTCCCTGGGTAGAGTGCCATAGCACATAGCAACCTCAAACTCTTGGGCTTAAGTGATTCTCTTGCCTCAGCCTCCCAAGTAGCTGGGACTACAGGTGCCCACTACAACGCCCAGCTATTTGTGGTTGTTTGTTATTGTTGTTGCAGTTGTCATTGTTGTTCAGCTGGCCAGGGCCAGGTTCGGACCCACCAGCCTCCATGCATGTGACCAGCGCTGACCACTTTGACAAGCGCCAAGCCTACTTAGAATTCTTCTGTGTGGGCTTGGCGCCTGTGGTTCAATCGGCTAAGGCACCAGCCACGTACACCTAAGGTGGCGGGTTCGAATCCCCAGCCCGGGCCTGCCAAACAACAATGATGGCTGCAACCAAAAAATGGCCTGTGGTCCCAGCTACTTGGGAGGCAGAGGCAGGAGACTAGCTTGA
>CAUYQV010055404.1:0-12497 GCA_963574575.1 Galagoides demidoff
GGGCAGGTGTCTCTGTCCCCCAAGGAACCCCAAAGATCACCCAGGATGTGGGAAAACTTGGTGACAGGGTAGGGTAGGGAAGAGAACTCCAGTTTTGGGGGGCTCTGGTGGATACAGGTGCCCAAGTCACAATCCCCCCCAACATCACAGTGGGGGGGGTCCCCACATCCAGCTGACATAGCAGGGAAGGGAAGCCAAGTGGGCTCCCAGGAGGGGCTCTTTGCACCAATCCTATATACCATCTCTGTGGTCGAGACCCCCAGAAGTAAAGCAGGGGCTGAGGGGCCACATACCGGTGCTTCCACATGTGACGGCAGCCACAAAGGACGCTTCTATTGGGAAGAGCTAACTGGTCCCTGGGCCCCACACCCCTCCAACAGCCCACTGAGTGGGCCCTGGACTTACGCGCTCCCTGCCACGGTCCCCAGGTACCCACCTGTCACTACGCTCTTTCAGAGACCAAATGCCTGATATGTCTTATGACTTTCAGGTTTGATATTCACATTTTAGGGTGAGCCAGCTCTGACTCAATGGCCAAAAGACAGGAAGGACCCCCATGTCTCATCTGTCTAATGGTGACCGACTATTCTCATCTGGGCCATGCTGGCCGCAGGGGTGCCTCAGCTTCCCACAAGAAGCAACAGCTCTCACATCATCAGACTCGTGGGGCCTCTAATTCAGAGTCTCCCTCTTAATACCTCTGGGCTCACTGACGGCTCAGCCACACTGAAGCCCACAGGGCCGGCCAGGTTGCTGAGGCTGCCCACCCTAAGGGCAGCTCAGCAGAACTAGACATGGACACACTCACACCGCTCAGCGGGCAGGACTCGGGAGCACTCCCATACCCATGGCCCATTCTCCTCTCATGAACTTTGTTTGATTTTTACTAACTTAGGGGCAACTGCTGGCAACACCCAGCAGCTCACCACCGGGTATGCCACTTAGGACTTGAAGGATGGGCAGATAAGGACATTGCTCTCTGGGGCTGCCCCTGGTGGGAAGTCACGGTGGCGACTAAACCATCTGGGTCAGGAGGTAGACAGCCTGCCTGTTCTCTGGGAGGCTGGAATCAGTTGCTGACTGGGTCTGCACCACTCAGAGGTCTCCCCCGCTGCCTGGACCCATGGTTATCCCAGACATAGTACCACATGCATCATAGTCAAGGTACAAGCAGAGCCCTCTACGTTCCTGCTGCAGAGACACACCACGTTGGCGCCTGCCCACAGCCAACACATCTGTCCCCCAGTGAAGGCAGGCCTGCCACCCTGGCCACACTGGGCAGACCAATGGCACTGCAACTATTCCAATACCATCAGCCAACTCCGGCCGCACCATCATGATTCCTAAAACTAATGGGTGATGTGTCCTCAGCTTGACCATCACCTGCACCACTCAACAGTAGGTTGACGACAAAGATATCTGATGGACCTTCCGTGCTCCTGCCCTCCAAGGGTGCCAGTGACCCCTGGAACAGCCTCTATCAAAACTCGCTGTAAAGATTTCTGACTCTCCTTCCCTCACCTCCTCCCGGTCCTTAGTAGCAAAGTCTGATCACTATTTGTGGTTTGTCCTCAGGAAGAGCCCATCTCCTCCTGGCCACATCCTGAGTAAATAGCCAGGAAGAGACAGGTGGGGATGAGACGGACCAAGTAGGGAAACTTAAGGTTCCACAAGCCTGGACAGGAGGCTTCCTTCTCCCCCTACCAGCTCCACCAGGCCAGGCGGACAATGTTCACCTTCCAGGGGACAGCCCTGCCACACGTTCACGGGGATCCAAACAATCCAAGTCCCTCCACCGGGATCCTCTTGTTCACAGACATGGCCCTGGGCCCCAGGATAAAACACACGGAGAGGGAGAGGACACTGCTCCCCAAGTCTTCCCACAGCAACCCACACGGGAAAAAAGTGGGGGACACGACAGGTTTTCACACTTTATGAAAATGCCCTGTCCCTCCTGCTCCTGACTCTTCAGAATGGAAAGTCTGGGTGCAGAAAGGGAGAGATTTGAGGACAGGTGGAGTCTCAGGTGCTGGAAGAAGACACCAGCTTTGTGGCTGTGGAGTAGCAACCCCGACACCTGGGGAGGGAGAGGGATGGTGACAATCCCCCGTCTTCCAGAGTCACCCCTGCAGCACTCCACAGGAAGGGAAACACACCGGACAGAGTACTGACCACCGGGTCTGCCATTCCCTGACAGCTGTCTCTGACCACAGTGCGATGGCCAGTCACCTCACTCTTAAGGACAAGTCCATTAGAACCTGCATGGGGTGACTTCGCCCCCCGCACCTCCCATGCACATCACAGTCAACACTGCTGAATCTCTTTTCCCCACTCCGGTGGCTGTTGGCCAGTCGCTTGGTGGAGATGATGCCAGTGGCCTGGACACACAGGACAGGCTGCGCTGAATTAAACTAACTGAAGCAGGAAGCTTAAGGTCCATGTGCCACCTGGGCGGCCACCTGTACGCACTGACAGCCCCTATTCGCCAACTGATGTTAGCCCCACCTGGGGGGGGGGTGGCGGCGCTGCCAATGTAATAGCTCTTAGTCTCCAGGGGTGCCTATGCCACGAGGTTACACTTCTGGTGTGGAAGCCAGGGGTTAACTTTCTTCTCTCCTGAGATCAAGATGCAGGCACCTTGAGGTGGTCGCAAGAGACCTTCAAGCGTAGAAGCAACCACCCCAGTACACTGACTGCCAAGTCCTCTCCAAAATGAAGCTGCCCTTGTTACTCGGGGAACTTCTGGGAGGGTTAGCCAGCTCATTATTCCCAAAAATGCTGCAGGCCAGGCACATCTAACCAGAAAATGTGACCCTGTGATCCATGTCACCACCTCAGCCCAGAAGGTGCTCAGAACAGCCCCAGCTCACGATCCAGGGTCGCCCTGGATGACAGCATTGCCCTTGTGGGTCCAGGCAAAGTCTGAGCAGATGCCAGCTCGTCCTGCTGTCCTGGATTATTAGCACCTCCAGCCACATGGAGAGGTCAATGCAAACTCGGCTGGTGGATCCGGAACCCCGGGCAGCCCTGCGGGCCGCAGCCTTAACAACAACGCTACAAGTTATAGGGGGTGGTCTCAGCCTCGGATTGTCAGATTAACTGTCACACCCAACAGAACAGCATACTCCAGAAAAACTGAAGGATGGCACAGACACCAGGGGTGGAGGGCGACCAAGGCGGTTCTTTGTGAGTCTGTGGCGTTTCACTCAGGACAGTTCTTTGTGGGTTTCTCCAGCCAGGGTGGTACAGACCTGAGAGGCAGATAGCCCTGGAGACGGTTCTCCACAGGCCTCTCATGTCCTACACACTTCGTGAGCGGGGCCCTAACTCCCTTTGTCCTGGACCAAGTTCCCAAGGATGTTTGCACAGCAGACAGACTTAGAAGTCAGAGATGGTACCTCCCTCTGAAGCAAAGGGCAAGGCGGGCTTCCCGCTCACTGTGAAAAGCCTCAGTTTCCCTAAACTCAACATCACCTCGCTGTGGGCGCAGTACCATGGGCCTTCCTCACACCAGCCTGGAAATGGGGGCTAATCCTCTGCCTGCTGGTGTTGCTACAGAGAAACGCTCTTCACCTCTGCCCCCAGGGGTTTCATGTCCCCCTCTGGCATGACGCCATGGTGGATAACCCGCAGGCCACACCTCAGGCCCGCAGAGTTCTTGACACTACCCCTTTCCCCCATTAGAAACTGAGGCCTCACCTTTGACACACCCCTCCCGGCCTAAACCCCATTATCCTGGTCACTCCTGACACCTGCCGATTTTACCCCCTCAGTCACTCTCAAGTGCCGCCAACTCCCTCTCACTTCTGCCCAGTCCACCCACAGCAGACATCCGACAACATCAACCTCAAGCCCCCCCCAGAAGGCTCAGCTCCAGGCCTCAGCCCAGCGTGTGCCTGATCCCCTCAGGAAAGCAGCGCCAGCTCGGCGCACACCATCCGATGCACCTCCCATTGGTAACACCAATTGAGGGCCATTTCATTCATCCCCATTATTTTGATTAACCCAGCCAACAACAGAGGCAGATGTCACTGTCCCATCTCACAGAAATGGTACGATCAGAGGCACCACAAGATTAAATTTCCTCCTGACGTCCAGTGCCTACAGGCCGGAAGTGGCAGGATCAAGCTCAGGGCCGACTTCAGAGCCCGTGACGAAACCCTGACCCTGCACCTGCCTCCCACGCACCTTGTACTAGGCCGACATCAAGTCGTGTATCCGTGGTGGGTTCAAGGTGGCTGACACTCTGCAAGCTCCTTCCACCAGGAGGTAGAGCCTTATTTCCCATCTCCGAGAATCTGGGCCGGTCCTGTCCTGTCGGCCCTTGTTCAATATGCCTGGGACCAACATGGCAGAAGTGAAACCAGGGCATCCCCAGGCTGAGCCCTCGGAGGCCTGCAGCGTCCAGCTGTGTATCTGCCTCTGGGAAGCCAGCGTCCCTGTCAGAAGTCTACCTGCCCGGAGACCATGTCCTGAGGACGCCCAAGGGGACTGCCACCCAGGCTGGTGGTCTACACTGAGTGCCAATAGCAGCTTGCCCCTGCCCAAGCCCGGACCCACAAAATCAGGGTGAAATGGTCATCATTTTATGTCTTTCTGCTTTGAGGTAGTTTTCTCTGCAAGGACAGGTGACCAGGGCCCACATGGGCACACCTTCCCCACCAGGCTCGTGTTTGCTCCGAGAGGGAAGTGACCAGCCATCTCTGTAATTGCCAGGCAGTGCCGGACCTTCAACAGATATGTCCTCAGAGGACAAGATAAAGGTCTGATGTCCTGACCACTTCCAAGTAGCTGCCACCCACTGGGACCTCCAGCCCCCAGGCCTAAAATCGCCTCGGTGCATCTCAGACGCAGGAGGCAGCTGGTTCCCCTAATGCCCAAGCCCCGCACCCCTCCCCTAGTCCTGATGTGGAAGGAAGGCCCAGAAAGGCCTCGCTGCTTCCCCACCTCCAGCCCACCCACCATCCCTCAGTGAGCTCAGGCTCAACCAGGGCCTGCACAGATCCTCCCAGCAACAGGACCCTCCCTCTGGGCAGGGGGACTTTAGCTCAGGGTAATGGGAAAGCACAGCTAATATTTTATTTTATTTTATTTTTACATATACGTGTGTTTATTAGGTTTCCACTTTTTGCCTTCACAAAATTAAAAAGGCTTAAAATTTAACAACAATAACAATGTTTAAGATGAGGACTAGAAACAAAAACCTCGTAAAGAATGAATGAAGATAAATACATTCAGAAAAGAAATCAGACGATTGCTGCAATGAAGTATTAAGCAAAAATAATAATGATAATGCAAAGAAAGTAACATTCACATTGTCAGATAAGAGTGTGTCTGTTACAGAATGCTTTGACTCTGAGGTTCAGTATGGAGTCATCAGTAAACTTATTTTTTTCCCAAAGTCTCAAAAAATAGACAACTAATATTTATTAATAAAAGTGAAAAATAATTTCAAAAAACAGATCATGCCAAATCTTATGGACGATAGAAAAAGAAGAAATACTTCAGAATCATTCTGCTTAACCTGGATACATCTGATATTAAAATTGGAAAAAATACATTACTATAAGGGCACAGCTAATATTCATCGCTGATGTATGAAAAGGCACAGGCATGTGAGTAATTGAAAGACGGAAATAAACAAGGCCACATGAATCACCGTGGCAACCAGGTACAGCAGCGAAGATGACAAAATTAACCAAACCTGGAATCGAAGGTGGAGATGAAGCTGCAGGGCGGGGCCCGAACGCAAGGTGCTGGTGCCCAGGTGCCCGTCCGCTCATCCACACCCATTGTCACCTGCTGAGGGCCCGTCACATCCCGCAACTCCAAGTAGACCGGGGCCTATGGGGCCTCTGTGGGACGAGGCCTCCTTTCCAGCAGGGGGGTCCCCCTGTCTCAGGCCAGTGACGGGTCAAGGAGACCAGGAGCAAACCCGGGGTTCCTGCAACACAGCAGGAGTGGGCACCTCCTGCTCCCACCTGAATGGAGTCTGAGCCCCAGGGAGCCAGCTGGGACCTGGCGACCACAGCGGGACAGGGCAGATGGGCCCTCGGGACCCACCAACGAGGCACCGTGCGTGTGAGAAGGAGGCGCCCGAAACACTGAACACCATTTTCTCTCACTCCCTTTGCTCTAGGACCTTGCTCCCCTTGGTCACACCGGGCTTCCCACTGCCCACAGCGGCACATGATCGCCGAGGGCTCCCACACACTGGTCTGCCTCCTCTGCTGAGCGCTGGTATCCAGGGTGCTGCCCTAGTCCCTGGTGGCCGGAGGCAAGTGGCTCGTGTGCAATTCAGACTCCATGTAACTCGAGAACACCACCGTGACCTCACACAGGCACCTGCTGACCCTCAGAGAGGGGCCAAGGCTACACAGCTCGCAGGTCCTGGAGACAAATGAACCCTGAATCCACATGGACCCTCCTGCAGCTTGTCCTTCTCAACCCACTGCTTCTTGGGGAGGGGTGTGAAGGGCCCCAGAGGGCTTGGGGCCAAGGCCTGGGGTTCCTCCCCTGCCACCCCAGTTTCAGAGCCCCAGAGTTTAGAGGAGGGCCCATCATCTGACTGCAGGGATGTGAGAGGGGACTGGGGCAGAAACAGAAGAAGGGGGTCTAGCTCAGCCTCCCGCAGGACAGGAAGGAGGGGAGCAGGCTTGCCCCCACCCACCAGCCCAGCCCCTGTCTACACAGACACTCCCTGTCACATAAGTCAGTGTACAGACATCCCAGGCATCAAGGTGTGGCCCCCCTGGAGGACCATGAACCCACGACAAAACCAACATACCAGCAAAGCAGAGCTTTCATTATTGCTACCCAGCTGCCTGGTGGCTGTGGCTGCCCGTCCACTCCACGCTCCCATCCAAGTCAACCTCTCTCCAGCAAGGAGAGAGACTCTGTGAATGCCAGAGGGGAGCATTGCTGACCACAGCCTCAGAAGGATATCGCTCCTCTTGTGTCCTTACGTGTAATCAACGACCAGGCCCTAGAGACAGCGGTGCTAAGTACCCAGTGGTGCTGAGTACCTAGTAGCACTAAGTACCCGGTGGTGCTAAGTACCTGCTGGCACTAAGTGACACTAAGTACTCGGTGGTGCTAAGTACCTGCTGGCACTAAGTACCCAGTGGTGCTAAGTAACCAGCCAATGAGAGGACAGGGAACACATGTAGCTCCATCTGAACCCCAAGCATCTCAGCATCCCACTGCCACCTTCCGAAACTAACCCCTGGGGCGCCAGTGCAGAGAACGTGACCTCTGTGCCACTTCCCAGAGGAAGAGAAGACATCACACTGCTGCTGCCTGGAAAATAAAGCCTTGGGACCCAAGATTCCTGAAGGCTCAGGGACAAAGTGTGTCACACAGCATGCTGCAGTTGAGGCTGCTGCAGGAACCAGCCTCTTAAGGCCTCCCGGCTTCTGACAACAGAAACACAGAAGGGCAGGACGTTCCAGCAGAGTGTGACAGTACGTGGAGGCCAGGGACAGCAGGCACTGGGAGGCTGCGTCTGCCTGCCCAGTGCAGGCCTCCACCCTGAGCTGCTTTCCTCATCTGCAAGCTGGATGTTCCCCCTTTGCGGAGTAGATAAGGCAGCCGTGAAACTGAACAAGAAACAGGTGAGTATACAGGCAGCGCCTCGGCACCGCGGGGTCCTCAACACTGAGGTGACAACCAACTGTCGGGGTGACAGGACACTGTGCGTCTCCGCTCAGGTGCAAATTGCCACAGACTCGGGGGCTCAAGCAGCACACTTCATAGTCCCATCGTCCTTAGGGTTGCAACCCCAAGATGACAGTGTCACAGGCTGGTTCCTCCCCAGGCAACTCCCCTCAGCTTGGCGTGTCGCTGTGTCCTCACAGGGTCGCCCTCCATGTCTGTCTGTGCCCTCGTCTCTTCTTACAAGGACACTGGTCATACTGGATGAGGGACCTTCCTACGGGCCTCGCTTTGCTCTAATTACCTCTTTAGAAGCCCCATTTCCAAATCGAGTCACATTCCAAGGTATTGGGGGATGCGAGGTCCAACTTAGGAATCTGGGGGCTCAGGAAGGGGACATAATTCAGACCCGAACAAGCCTCTACTCCGCCTTCACACACCTATGACGACAGGGCTCCCTATTTACTAACACATCAAACAAAACTGCTATTGTTTTTTATTTATTTTAGAGACAAGAGTCTCACTCTGTCTTCCAGGACGGCGTGCAGTGGCGTCATCACAGCTCACGGCATCCTTGAACTCCTGGGCTCACAAGATCCTCCTACTTCAGCCTCCTGAGTAACTGGGGCTACAAGCACATACCACCAAGCCTGTCTATTTTTTTCTTTTTTTTGTACAGATAGGGTCTCACCATGTTGCCCAGATGTGTCTCGAACTCCTGGCCTCAAGTGACCCTCCTAAAGCACTGGGATTACAGGTGTGAGCCACTACGCCTGGCCCAAAGCTGCTATTTTTATGCCATGATTCGCACACGAGGCCTGCACCCCAACCGCTGGCTGGAATCCAGTCTCCTAAATGGAGCAGGGTGATACTGTGCTGTCTCGAGCTGTCCCTGCCGTAAACTTGAGCCTTCAGGAAGAGACTTTAACTGAAAGAAAAGCAAGGTACAGGTTACTGGAACCGCATGCCCCACTCTGGCTGTAAAAATCTTGCCTTTACCAGGAGAATGACTTCATCAATCCAATTTTATACTTTCTGTCTTCAGTCATTACTCGAATATTCACTTACAAATACAAATTGCAAGGATATCTATATTCATAAAAGCTTTCTTTTCCTAGAGATTCTATCAAGTTATCAGGAGGCCATCAGCTCCTAAAAGTGACAGGAAAAAGCAAGAACCAGGGAATGCAATCACCCAGGCTTAATTAAACCATATGCAGGGTGCCTGTGGGGATGATGACGTGTCTGTGTAAAGTGCTATATTACGGCTTTAATGGGGGGGGCGCTTCCTGTCAAAGGTAAACAGCCAATTCAAACAAAGCCAGCCCAGCTTGCTCCTCCGACTTTTAAAAAAGCCTAGAAAACCAAATCTGGTGATCTAGAAAGTACTAGAAAAAGAAGAAAATAAAATTCCTCACCTCGCCATTGCCTGCTGGGGCACAGACAGTCAGGGGAGGTCTTCCAGGCACAGCCGAGACAAACCTGGGTTGCAGCTCTGCAGACGGCCACCAAATGATAGTCACCTTGAGCCAAAGGCCAGGTAGGGCCCCACAGGGTTGGGACGCTCTCCAGGAAGAGGCTCGGACCTCAGCCCGTGACTCTGGGGCTGCTTCAACATAGCATCACAGCAATCCCATGTCAAAGGGGGCATTTTAATTTCTTTTGCTGGAGATATTAATTTTCTAGCTTCACCTGAGGTCAGCAGAGCTATTCCATATCCCGCGCCCGACCTCACCCAGGCAGGGTGTTTAAGTCACCATTGTGACATGCAAAAATTGAGTCTCTTTTTTTTATTTAAGACACAGTCTCACTCTGTTGCCCTGGGTAGAGTGCCATAGCATCAGCCCAGCTCACAGCAACCTCAAACTCCTAGGTTCAAGCGATCCTCCTGCCTCATCTTCCTAAGGAGCTGAGACTACAAGTACCCACCACCATGCCCAGTGAATTCTTCTGTGTTTAGTAGAGACGGGGTCTTGCTCTTGCTCAGGCTGGTCTCAAACTCCTGGCCTTAAGCAATCCACCCACCTCGGCCTCCCAGAGTGCTCAGATTACAGGTGAAAGCCATGGTATCTGGCAGAGAAAACTGAGTCTCCATCCTGCATGGCCCCTGGCCACTGCTAGCTGCCTGCCTAGAGGTCTCCAGACTGTCCTTGGTCCCTCAGCACCAATATGAGTCTGCTAGGGTACTGTGACAAAGTACTACAGACAAGGTGGCCTAAGCAACAGAAAGAAACATATAGTCTCTCATTCCTGAAGGCCAGAAGCATGAGGTCCAGGAGATTGGCAGGGCAAGTTCTCTCTGGGGAGACAGATTATTCCAAGCCTCTTTCGTTGGCTTATACACAGCTGTCTTCCTGTGTCTTTTATGCCTGTCTTCTTATAAGGACACCGGTCACACTAGATGAAGGCCCACCTTACTGGCCTCGTTTTAACTTGATTACTTCTTTTAAGACCCTGTCTCCAAATAGGAGCACATTCTGAGAACTGAGGGTTAGGGCTCTCACATACGAATCTGCAGGGGACACAATTCTGTCCCTAACAGCACTGTTAGGTCTGGAATGGCTGGGCTAAGAGCAAGATCATTCCTGATCTACAGAGAAATCAAGGCACAGAGAGAGCCCTGCGACCTACCCAACACCAAGGACACCACACCAACTCCGGGTGGAGTGCAGGCAGGCATTTGGGTAACACAGGAAAAACTTTTGTGTCCAAGGCAACCTTCGAGGCCACGTCTGGGGATGCCTGTCTGCAGGTGGCTAGTCTGATGGGACCACAATTACTCTCAGGTACAACTAAGTAGTGGGCACCTTCATCAGCTGCCTTGGCATCAGCGCAGTGGGTGAGGGCTGAGAAGCAGGGACCCTGGGGGGTGTACAAGAAAGCAGGGACACTGCCTCTGCCTCAGCACTGCCCTCTCAATGTGATCTTGAGCCCCATGCCCCTCACTAGTTCTTTAAATCACCTCACTTTGTATTAACTCAAATTCCATTTAAAAAGAAACACCAGCATCAAACTATTAAGCATAAGGTACCTGCTGGATCCACAGGGCAGGAAAGACAGGCCCAGTCAGCTGCAGAAAACACAGCATTCCAGAGACCTAGGAGCTGAAGAACTTCACACACCCAGGTGTGAAGGAGTTAAGGACACAGTCATAAAGTGTCTTCAGAGATGACATAGAAGTAATTAAATGTCTAAAGAGAGTCAAAGAAAGCCAAGCCATTAAGGAAGTTAGCAACAAACTTCCTAACAAAGCAGCTTACAGACCCGAACCGCACAGAATCATCCTGGAAGGACAAACTTCCTAACAAAGCAGCTTACAGACTGGGACCGCACAGAATCATCTTGGAAGACTTGGGAAAGCACAGAGAGCCACTCGGAGGGGAAAGGACCCTGAGAGGAAGCAGCAGATCCTAGGTCCCAGTAGCTCTCCCACCCTGGCTGACGACGGTTCACCCCCACCACTGTGGCTCAGCCCAGTCTGTTTCTCTTGTGGGTCGACAGTCAGTAATACTGCAAAGGTTTAAACCTAAGGGGAGACACAAAGAAAGGAACCAAAGCCATCTGGCTTGCCCTGTGCACTCCGTCTAGAAAGAGGGTTCACTGTTACACACTGCACCTGTCTCTATTTGGTATTCAAGAATGCCCAGCCACGCGACCTTGTCATCCGAGCCAAAACATCAACTGAATGACAGATTCAGACCTGGGTTTCACACTGAAAGCATAACTTAAGAAAATTTAAAACCTTTCTTGGAGGTTTCAGAGAAATTAAGATTCCCCCTATTTTTAGTATAATGAGATGAATGAGAATTACCGGCACTCCCTAAACTGAATTTTTCTTAGAATTCAAGGAAATTCGAGTTTGTAAACGAGATCACACTTGCATCAAAGGCTGGCTCGTCAAGGACCATGGAATCACTGAGAATTATAAACAAAATAACAGCTGTAAAAGCAAACTCACAAATTCAAGAAAAATATGACCTTTTAAGCTATCTCTCTAATAAATTAACATTTTAACGCTAAAATCCCAAGTAACTGGAAATACTCTTTTCTGACAGGCAACTTTCCCTCGAGGAACAAGAGAGTCACATTGGTATGCTGCCTGCCACAGAGGAAAGCCAGCCATAAAAATAAATGTGATGGCTATTAAATTCCAGCCCAGTACTTTCATCTGCCCCAGACTCTCAGCCTGCCTCTGGCTCTTTCTGCCAAAAGGAGAGGCTGCCGGCGCCCCAGGAATCCTGGCGGCTCCCAGAGCCAGCCAGGGCTCTGCCAGGATAACCCAGAAAAGCCACCCCTTCGCTCTTCAGCACGTATCTGCAGGAGGCGGCCACACACTCAGGGAGAGCGCAGGGGAGACATGCCAACGCGGCCACTGTCCCTGAGACCCACACCCAGCAAACATCCCCGAAGCGCTCAGGGCACCAGGACCATGAAAGGAAAGACGTCTGTGTGGATACCACCCCTTTCCAGAGGCTCCTGATGCCTGCACTGGACAGGACAGCGGTGACCTTGGCCAAGACACATGGGCTCTGCATCTGTGGGTTGTGTGTGTCCTGCCTGCTGGGGACAGAGCTGGGGATCAGATTCAAGAAGACAGGGAGGAGCTGGGAGGGAAAGCCCTCTCCAGACAGAACACACTTGCTTTCAAAACAGATTAACCTGGCTCGGCGCCTGTGGCTCAATCAGCTAAGGCGCCAGCCACATACACCTAAGGTGGCGGGTTCAAATCCCCAGCCCAGCCCGCCAAACAACAATGATGGCTGCAACCAAAAAATGGCCGGGCGTTGTGGCGGGCGCCTGTGGTCCCAGCTACTTGGGAGGCTGAGGCAGGAGACTCGCTTGAG
>CAUYQV010055409.1:0-16993 GCA_963574575.1 Galagoides demidoff
GATGGAAGGGGCTGACCAGAACCTTGCAGCCCTCGGAAAGAGAGAGAGAGAGAGAGCTATGATCACGGATGGAAGGGCTGACCAGGACCCTACAGGACTCAGAAAGAGAGAGAGAGAGCTACTATCACGGATGGAAGGGGCTTACCAGGACCCTGCAGGCCTCGGAAAGATAATAGAAGACACAGGAGAAATTTTACACCAAGAAATTTGAAAGCTTAGATGAAGAGAATAAACATTGGAGGGAACACAGCCTAAAGAAAAGAAAGAAAGAAAAAGAAGCTGGCAGGATTAGACTGCTCATTGCAGCTCAATTTACAATGGCCAAAATGTGGAAACAACCTAAGTGCCCACCAACCCAGGAATAGATTAACAAGCTGTGGTATATGTACACCATGGAATACTATTCAGACATAAACAGATGGAGACTTTATGTCTTTTGAATTAACCATGGAGTTGAAACACATTTTTCTTAGTAAAGTATCACAAGAATGGAAAACCAAATATCCACTGTACTCAATACTAATATGAAGACAGTAGACAAACTAATACACACCCACATAGGAGAAAAACTCAATCTAATTCGAGGTGGGTGGAGGGGACGTGAGAGGGGGATTGGTGAGCTCCCACGGGATGGGCACAAGGTAAGGGTACATGGCATTCCTCCTGGGCGCAGGACACAACTACAACAGGGACCCTGCCTAACAAACGCAAACACTGTAACCTAACTGTGTGTACCCTCATATTAATCTGAAATTTTCTAAAAAGAGAAACAACTTGAGCAAATAATTTTTTTTAAATGAAAAAGAAGCAGCAAGTAGGAAAATCCAGCTGTCATCTGCTAAGCCAGACATGAAAGGGACTTGCAAAAATATAAGACAATAATTATCATTCTTCTTACTGAAAAGAAACTGGCATGAAGGAAAATCACCCTATTATCTGTTTTTAAAAATGGAATCAACAGTGAGAAACTTTTTCATAAAGAAAACCCAGGTAGGGTCACTGCTGAATTTCTCCAAAACTTTAAAAATAATAAGGTCCATCTGAAAATATATTTTCAAAAAAGAGAAAGGAACATTCCCAACCAATTTCATTTATAAGTCAATATCTTTCATGACACAGGCACAAAAATCCTCCCCCCCCCAAAAAAAATAGCAATTTTAGTTTAGGGATAGTGAAAGCATAATCTATCATAACCAAGTGGATTTATTTCATGAATACAAGATTAACATTTAAATGTAAGCATCCTTCATCACATTAAGACAGTAAAAGAAAAACCATAGGATTACCTCATTAGATACAAGAAAGCATTTGATAACATTCGATACCCATTCGTTATTAAAGTACTCAGAAAACTGGTACCAAAAAGGGTCTCCCTGAATATAATAATGTTTATTTTTTTAAAAAAGCCTACGGCTATTTTTCAAAATAGCTAGAAAAGAAGATTTTAAATATTCCCAACATGATGAATATCCCAAAACCCCAGTGATCCTTCAGGTTGTTTACATGTATCAAAACATCACTGTGCCCCACACATATGTACAATAATCATGCATCAATAGCAGCAGGCTTCATATTAATATCGCCCACTCCCCCCATGGTCTTGGGATGCTCAGGGCATCACATCCTTCAGATACTGTGCTGGAAATACTGGACCAGAGGAACAAGTGAAAATAAGTAAACATACAAAGATTGGGGTAAAGAAATGCAAACATTCATGAAAAACATAATTGCATAAATAGAAAACCCCAAACAATTCACAACTAACTCTTAGAATTAACAGGTGAATTTAGAAAGCTCGCCAGAAACATGGTCAATATAAAGAGTCCACTTGGTTTCTACACACTAGCAACAAAACCTAGAAAAGAATTACACGCTGTTTAAAACAGCATCAGAACACCCAATCGCTATGAATAAATAGATTTTTCTCAAGTGGAAGACGTCTACGTGAAAAACTATAAAACCTCATTAAAACAAAGACAACATGAATAAGTGGAGAGAGGGTCCTTGCTCATGGATCAGAAAATTCATTATTTAAAAAACGTCAGCTCTTTCCAAATGGATCACCAGATTCAATGCAATCATTTTCATGAAAGTTGACACAACAACTCCAAGGTTTACGTGCAAATCCAAAGACCTGGAACAGTTGGGTCATGAAAAACAGAAATCTTGAACTCTCAGATCTCAGGGACGGGCTACAGAGCCTGAGTCATGGAGACCATGTGGTGTTTCTGCAATGATGGATGGATAAGCAGTAAGAGAGACAAGAAAAGGCGGTCGTGGACACACACACATGGTCACTCACACTGGGGGAACCACCTCAGTTCTGGGGGGACGGGACAGTGGCACAACTGGACACCCAGAGCGGGAAATACCACAGACTGTTACATCTGCTTCAAACTGCGGCCAAAAATGAATTAGAGTTTCTTATAGATCTAAAGGCAAAAGGTGAAACAAAGTTTCAAAAGAAAAATATAGGAAGATAATTTTCATCACCTTTAGTAGGAAAATATTTCTTACAACAGAAAGAAAAAACTTGATAAATTAGACATTAACATTAAAGAACTTTATTTTTAAAAAATCACCATTAAGTGAATGAAATCTTGAAAAGCATATATACAGAAATAAACTCATATCCAGAATATAGAAAGAATGCTTTCAAATCAGTAATAGAAATACACTTAATTTTTTTTAAATGGACAATTAAACAGGCAAACTACAAAAGAGGATCTTCAAACAGCCCATACACACTTGAAAAGGTTTCCAGCGTATTTACCAAAATACGCATAGTAAAACCACAGCGGAATATTTAACACCACTCACAAAAATGACTAAAAGTTAAAAAGAGAAGAATTTGTGAACTATGGAACAATTAGAACTCAGAAAATGATTTATCATCTGTTAAAGCTACCCATACACGTATGTGCCTTTTACGACCAAGTGATATTTCTCAAGAGCACGTACCCAAGAGGAATGAGGACACCTGTCTCCAGAGAGGCACAAGGAGGGACACTCACAGGTCCCCGAAATGGACAGAAGCAGAGCAGACAAGGTGTGGAGTATATACAACCAAATACAACAGGACAATTTTAAAAAGCTACTTTTACGCAAAAGGACAGGGTTAAACCCCACATGTGCACACCACAGACAGCCTAGGTGAGATTCCACACATAAGAAGCTCTGGGTCAGGCAGAACCAATTCTGGGTGACTGAAGTCAGAACAGTGGTTACCACGGTGACATCCTCTGTCTCCTGAAAAGCATTTTAATGGAGCCTTTTAGGGGGCTGGGTGTTTGTCACCTTTGTGTGGGTAGCAGTTACATGGGATCTCCTCATGTGACAATGGAGCACACGGTGCACGTAAGATCACGTACTTTGTTCTGTGTGTGTGTAAAGAGCTGACATTTTTTTAAATGATGAATTTTCTGATGTGTGTATACACACACACACACACACACATACTCTTACTGCCCTTCCTCTTTCAACAGAAGTCCCTCAGAGCAAGACAGGAGGTCCTCAGGGTAACCAGCTGGTCTGAGGTCACAGCGCTGACCAAGGTGCCAGGTTCACAGCAAGAACAAAGAAAGCCCTCTGCATGGCCACCCTCGCTGGCGGAGCCCGCACAGTCACGCGTCCTCGCCGTCTGGCTGACAGGCTTCCCCCCACGTGGGAAGTTACATCCACTAGACGTAATTTGGAAGTTAGTACCACGCTTACTAGAGCAGGTAATCTTATTTCCCATAACCTCTCTATTTCACTTGGATCTCATGCTTTTTCCTTCACTCCTTCTTCAAGCCATGAGCAGTCATTCTACGTCTTGGCCTGTACGATTAACCAGTAAGGGACTCAGAACATTTCTTTGACCTGTGGAATTGCAAAGGGTATTGTCAGGCTGGGAATTCCAGAGGACTTTACATGCTGTTCACATCAGAGAGGGTGAGTTAACCCAAGGGCTGCCAGTTAAGGTTACCGAATTATGCGTTTTCTGAATCATTTCAACAAGAAACCTTAGCCTTCGTGTGCATTTGAGCTTGATGGAAGACCCAAAGGCTGAAACAGGGGTCGGAGGACTGTATTTATCGACTTTCTATAAAGCACCAAAAACCAATGAGTCAGTCCCTCTGATCTGATTACAAGCCTCACATTTAGGATCTGTACTTTCTTTATACAAAATCTAGTTACAGAACCTCATAAATCTTTAAAGAAGTCATACATTAAGCCTTTTTTAAAAAAAATATGGTATTTATAGGGCTGCAGATTCCATTTTGAAGCACAGATCAATAAAGAGCAGCACCGCCGTGAGCTTTTGCATAAGTAAAAAAGGGGGGAAATCAGCACATTGAACAGGAAAACATGAGCTTCATCACCAGTCGCTAATTGTAGATGGAATTAAGGAGGCAGACTCGGCGCCCTCGCGGCCCGCTCCACACAGAGAGCAGGGGTAAATGCAAAACCAAACTCAGAGGGCACTGAAGACAGAAGCATC
Source organism: Galagoides demidoff (assembly GCA_963574575.1). Lineage (NCBI taxonomy): Eukaryota > Metazoa > Chordata > Mammalia > Primates > Galagidae > Galagoides > Galagoides demidoff. The sequence continues at coordinate 4,484 of CAUYQV010055409.1, forward strand.
GCACCCCCCAGGCCCGCAGTTAATCACCGTGCCCCAGAGCGACTTAATCACCGCAAGCAAGAAAAGCAGAGCACAATTATGCAGTTTAAAAGGTTTCAATCAGAATGATGGATGGTGGTCTTTGGGCAGCTTATTCACATGTTTAGAAACTTATTTGTTTTGTTTTGTTTTCTCAAAAGAAAAAAACCAGCAGACCTCTGAAGACTTTCCGGCTGGAAACCCCCAGCTGAGTAAAACCGATGAGCTCCCCATGGAATTAACTTGGAAGGTGGCAGGGAACACCAGGATCCAGAGAGAGGCGCCACGGGCTCGGCTAACCCAGCCTGACACCCCAGGTCACACTGCTCAGGGCCCCCCAGGACCCTCACCCAGGACACGTCACTGCCCCACCCCAAAACCTGCCTCAAGATTTTTTGGCACCTCGTTAATTGAAATGAAAGCAACATGCTGAACACAAAGGAGGGACGTGCTGAGATATAAAATGAAAGGACACGGGAAGCAGGGCTACAAAGGAGGCTTTGTACTAAAGGTGTGTGTTACTGGCTCCCGCGGAGAATTCCAGTGCTCAGGAAAAGCAAGGCCTTCAGTGTGGAGACGCTGCTTTGCTCCTCCTTCCTCCTACCCCTTCCCTGCATCTTTGAAAAAGATGATAGGGCAGTACTCACAACTTTTACTTCAAACACATCATGAGAACTTCATGAAAGGAAGCCCGAAGTTTCCGTAGAATAAACGATTCACGCGGGGCTGCAGCTGTTAGGGACCAAAATCGTCCTGTGCGTGTGAATATTCGCCATCATGAAGCAAAAGGCTCCACGTGGCCTTTATTTAGAGGAGTGAAAGGGGGCTTGAGAGGGCTCGCCAGCACTCGCTCTGAGGCTGCCTCCCGAAAAGCACATCTCGGGGCTTCGCAGTGTACGGCACCCTCTTCCCTCAATACCCACTAGAGGAGCACCTGGCAGGGCCCAGGTACTATATTTGTTTCCTATTCTGGCTGTGACGAGTTACCACCAGCCCAGCGGCTTAAAAAAATACTGCAGAACCTCTGTAAGGTGACCACCCAAAGGACTGTAGCAAACTGGTCAGCACACGGAGGTGGTCAGCATGAGGAGCCAGGCCTGCTGCACTGACATGGGCATGGACTTCACTCTCCTCAAAGTGTTTATTAGAGAATATCAGACAAAATCATACATAATCAGAACAGTAAAATCATCCATACGGCATCATACAGCATCAGTACATTGACTGCTCCTCGTGGTTAATTGGACTTTCTGAAAAAAGAGTCAGTCTTGGTCTGTTTCTTATTCTTAGTACCAGCATAAGTGGGAGAGCCGCTCAACGCCGGCCACAGCACCCAGCACACCGGGCACTTCCCGCAGCAAGTGGCTTCAGCTGCATCATCAGAGGCCTGGCGTCCCCTTCTTCTGGAGTCTGCACTTTCTGTCTCCCTCACCCCTGCTTCTTCCACTTCAGCTGCTTCATGCTCCTTTATGCTGGTCTGTCCTTTGGTCAGTATCACTTGGAAAACTGATCCTGAGTCAGGTCCATTGCAGGTGGCCACCTCATCACACACTGGAATGAAACCTTCAAAATCTGCCCCGGGACAGACTGTCTGATGGGGCCAAAACATCCTGCTTGGGTTGTGACAGATCCAACTTCCGTGAAACACTTCTGCATCGTTTCCAGCTGAACTTTATTCCAAGTAGAACTTCCACAGGTGAGAGACTCAGGGACACCCCACACGTGAGCGGGGTCAGTAGTGCACTTTAAATGTTTTGACAATGGTCAAGATGTGCGTCCTGTGCGTGTGAATATTCACCATCATGAAGCAAAAGGCTCCACGTGGCCTTTATTTCAGAGGAGTGAAGAGAGGGCTTGGGAGGGCTCGCCAGCACTCGCTCTGAGACTGCCTTGTGAAACGGACATCTGTGAAAACGATATCTGAGGTCACGTTTGGAGGCAGACATTTCAGTGTCACATTTGTGAGATGATTCGCTTGCAGGTGGCCAGGACAGCTGTTTCTTCTTCCTTCCTCAGTGGGTGCCCCCACCACTCCCTGGACAGGGCACCAGCCCCCCACGTGCACCTGTCTGGTCTCCAGGTGCCGGGAGGTCTTTGGGCTTCAGGTTCTTGAGTGCTCATGGCTTTGCCAGTTTCCTTAATCTGGTTTCCCTCTGGTTGAGCTGGCACAGAGTTAGCTAGGACATGTTCTTTGGGAAGTTTTTGCTCTTGTATTTGTCACCCTTCATGCTGAGGTTCCAAGGGGCATCGCCTCGACAAAGAGTCCCCACTTGTCAGTGTTAACAATGTTGCCGTCATCTCTGAAGCCTCTGGTGAAGCCCAGGAACTTTTTGGTGAACTCTCCACAACTTCTATGGGAATTTCACTGGATTCATCACACATGACTTCCTGGGAGAGCTCATGTCAGTTTAAATTTCTCCAGCCAACCACTTGAGGCTTGGAAAGCTGTCACCCCGAATTCCTATGCACATTTTTCAGCAGCGTCTTGGATCATTGGTCCAGCGATTTCAGTGTTAACTGCCCTCATCTGTTTGGGGCCTCGCGGGCTTCTTCCAGGGAATTTTCCTCCTTTTTCACTGTAGGTCCCCACGTTCCTCACTGTCTCTCTCCAAGTTCTCATGTTTATATTTTTGGATTTTGCTAACTGTGCTCTTGCTAACACCAAAATGTTCTACTGCCTTTGGCTACTGCTCTCCAGAAAATGTCGATCAACCTTTTCCTTAAATGTCGGCACTTTGAGTTCTCTCCTTTGGGCCATCATGTCTGGATTAAGTGTAAAATTTTTCAGTAACTGTAGGATGTACTCGTAGTTCAGAGCAGTCCTTCATGTTGAAACAATCTTCCACTACACGTGGTAAATGATGGGACATTAGGGCTAATCCAACACGTGGTGATAATAAAACATGAAAAAAGAACTTAAAGAAAAAATAATACAACTAGGGGCTAAGCCCACACCTTCTCCCCCTTCTCCCCCTTGGTGTAGAGTAGACTCTACTGGTCAAGTTATTGGTGTGTCACAGTCCAAGCAGTCAAGATACAACTTATCAGAGCTCAGTACAGAGGTCAGCCTTCTACTGAGTACATGTGGTGTGTGTTGGTCTATGAAGGTAGGTCAGCGTAAGGAGGTGGTCGGCATAGGGAAGTGGTCAGCGAGGGAGCGTCTGCTGTGCATTCCCTTCCAGTCTTGGAGCCCAGAATCTATGGTCACTGTGTCATCAGGGCTGGGCTCCTGCTGGAGGCTCCCCTTGTCCAGTTTCCAGAGGTCGCTGCGTCCCTTAGCTAGTGCCCCTTCCTCTACCTTCAGGACACTCCGTCCAGGCAAGCAAGCGTTGGTCACCACATCTCCTTTTTCATCTTTGACCTACCTCCCTCCCTCTTAAAAGGACCCTTGTGACAACTCTGGGCCAACCCAGGTCATTCAGAATGCTCTCTCCCTCTAAAGATTTTTAATTCCATCACATCTGCAAAGTCCCGTTTAGCATGGAAGCACCATCCACAGTGTCCAGAGGTTGGGAGTAGACGGAGCCATTATGCTGTCTACCACAGGCACAGTGCATGGCCATGGGGGGGGGGGGTCTCTGTCCCCCAGCAAGTGGTGTCAGGCAGGTGGGTACAGTGCCCAGGAACAAGGTGTGCTCACCAGCGGGAAAAGAGAAGGAGGAGTCAGCGCAGGGAGGCGGGAGAGACTGCCCCAGTCAGGTCTCAGTCTGTGTGGGCAGGTGCCTCCCTCCAGCACCACCCTCTCTCACAGTGCTGCGGCCAGGCTGGGCCTACGGGGACTTGCTTCTATTTTCTGTCTCATGGGGCAGAAGTGGCAGATTAAACTGAGCACAGCAGAATCAAGACAGAGGCCTCCCTCCTGCACACCCTCGTCAGAAGGATAGAAACAGCACGCAGGGCGCAATCCTATCTACACGGAACTCTAAAGATGGGATCTGAAGCCATTATCCACCGGCATCTGCCGCTGAAAAAGACATTGAATGGTCTCGGCATGCCCGGGAGTCAGGGTAATGTGTTTTCACTTCCAAATAGCCTGGCTTTGACTCACATAATTAACAAGGACGGGACAGAACAGATGAAGATGCAATTCAGAAGCAGAGGCATTCCCAACACCAGGGCCACCGCGCTCCCGGGACTAAGCCGTGAAACCAGACCCAGCAATTCACGACCCAGGCTGGGCAATCACACTGCGGCCTCCAAGGAAAATCAAGACCAGGACTTGAGAACATGCAGTGGATGTTTAAGTGAGCTGGACACCAGGCCAGATGTAACGACAGGAGCCATCGGTCACCAGGCAGATTCTTTTTTTTTTTTTTGCTATGTTAAGGGGGTGCAGATGTCTTGGGTTACACAGATTGCTATGTATTTCCTATATTAGGGGGGTGCTGATGTTTTGGGTTACACAGATTGCTATGTATTTCCTATATTAAGGGGGTGCTGATGTCTTGGGTTACACAGATTGCTATGTATTTCCTATATTAAGGGGGTGCAGATGTCTTGGGTTACACAGATTGCTATGTATTTCCTATATTAAGGGGGTGCAGATGTCTTGGGTTACACAGATTGCTATGTATTTCCTATATTAAGGGGGTGCAGATGTTTTGGGTTACACAGATTGCTATGTATTTCCTATATTAAGGGGGTGCAGAGGTTTTGGGTTACACAGATTGCTATGTATTTCCTATATTAAGGGGGTGCTGATGTTTTGGGTTACACAGTTGCTTTGTAACACTTGAGTCACAACATTTCCCTCCCAGCTGTGACTTTGGATTTCAGGGAGGCCCCACAGAGCAGGCCCTGTCCAGGACTGGGCACCTCTTCTCCCCACCCCTCAGGCCAGAGGCAACACAGGCATTCTTGAGGAGGCATTCTTGAGGAGACATACCTCCACTAACACCAAAACTGAGCCCCTCTCCTGCCCGCAGCCACACAGTGACAGCCGGGGCCCAACAATCCTTCCGCATATGCTGCTCCAGAAAACAGGCGATTTGGGCACCTCCTGCACTTAGAAATCACCTCCCGTCGGTTCAATCTGCTGGGAAATTCTGACCCGGGTTGTGAATGGCCAGAAGCACGGCGTGCTGTGAGGGCTGAGAGGGACAGCAGGCGTTCTGCTCCTGAACCCCAGTGGGGGTCCGTGCAGGCGCCACACGGGACCCTGGCTCTGGAATTCATACAACAGCCCACAGGATTGCTCTGCATCCACACAGAGGTCGCCTTGCTGAGACACAGTGCTCTCTGCCGCGGGCCCTGGCTCAGAGAGGACGTGTTGAGAGGGAACATCCAGCCAAGCGGCGAGGTCCCGCTTTCTGGGCTCTTTTCATTAAGTAAAGTAAATTGCAGTTCAGCATTTGTTTTAGGACAAGATTTTGTAAAGCTATTATTCTTGTCTCTGAATTCACAATTTGGAAGTTGCCTTGAGATGTCTCTTCATTAAATACTGTCACCCAGAGAGTCATGAGCAAGATAAATTCGTCCCCATCGAAACACAAACTTGTGGGGCATAAATAAGGGTGTTAGTGGAAGCTTCTGCAACAGCACAGCAGCTCAGCACAGCCATGTACGTGCTCAGGGGGCCACCCAGGGAGGTCAGCTCACAGGAGGCTCAAGAATGGGCCAGACAGAAAGAAACAGCTCTGAGTGTCAATCCTCACTCTGCCTGTCAAGACCCACAGCAGGGCAGAGGCTGTGATGGTGAGGACAAACCATACTCACATGACTCCCAGTTTCAGAGAGGTGGCTTTGTGGGCCTGCTCTCATTTCATAAAGCAGACAGGACAGGCCCAGGCCGGCAGGGGCCTTCACACCAGGGCTGCAGTCCCCAAGCCCAGCCCTTCCCACCTCAGCCAGCTCATGCTCCAAGTCACGGTTACTGTCCACGAGAAAGCAGGAAGCAGGAGGGGTACGTGCAGTGGTCATTTGTACCCGTGTGTACGTGACCGAGGGACCCCTACTGCAGTTGGGATATTTACACAGCTCCCATCCTAAGCCTTGTCCCTAAGCACCAAGGTCCAGCCCCACCTGGTGGGAGAAGCTCAGTCCACAGTGACCCTGGGGTCTTGCCTCAGAGCGTGAGGCCCTCTGGAACACTGACTCAAAGCAGCACTCACTCCGAGCTGATGCACCCTGGCCACTGCAGTAAAGCTCCTCCTGGGTGGCCCTGGAAACCCCAGGGGACTGCAGATACCCTTTCACAAGGGGCAAAGATGCACTGGCAGGGGCAGAAAGGGTGGGAGAACTCTCACCCCCAACTGTTCCCAGTCCAGTGGCCGTGGGCCTGCTGGGCACTCCTCCAGGTTATAACCCACACTCGGTCATCTCCCGCAGCCCTTGCACACGGTGGAGCTGGACAAAGCACCAGCAGCAGGTTTCTAGGACGAGCCCTGCCCTGGCGCTCTCATCACTTAGAGCAGGTTTGCTCCCAAGCAGTCCCTTGTGCCCCAAGGTCTTGATCATGACCCAACAACCTTAGGGGCTCTAATCGCACTGAGCCTTGAGTTGGGTGGGGATCTTCATCCTTCTTTCGCCAGATGTCTTCTTGACTCTGATACAAACTGCCAACCCCCAATCCATATGGTCTGGAATCTAAGAGGCTTGCAGTAGAGGGCTGTGACACACGTCACACCACCGTTTCCCACCATCACCTGTATTCTAAGTGCTTCCCACCTCCTTGAGTCATCATCCCACTCTGCTCTGCACTAAAGTGGCTGCAGAAGCATGGCCAAGGTCGACCGCCAAGATCATCCCCAACAGCTGCTTCTTGAACAGTTTAGAACAAAGACGTTGTTTGTAGGAGGGAAAGAAAACATCACCATGTCCTTCACCCAGGCATGTCTGGATACCTGCGGTCAGAGCCTTCTCCCTGCAGGGGTGATCCTATTAAGCCTGGCTGCCTAGCACAGATGCAACTGTTCTAAGCTGAGAAAAAATGGGTTGTAATTCAGCCTGGGGCTTCTTTTTGACCTCTTATCTGAAACACTTAAGAAAGTGTGTCAAGACCATGACCTCTAGCAGGCTCCCTGAGGTAGGCAGGGCAGGCACAGGTGTCTTTGGAAAGCCTGGTGGAGCATCCGTGGGTGCAAGTGAACAGAAGGCACACAGCTGAGGGCAGGAGAGGGGAGGAAGCAGGTGGGGGGAGAAAACCCACCAGGCAGGAGCCTGCAGGAAATAGCTTTGCCTCCCAGAGATGGGACGCGGAACTGCATTCCAACTTCATGTCCTTGTGCACTCACCTTGCCACACTGGAAGGGCACACCTTTCGTTTACTAAGGGGCCCTGCTGTGGGAGTGGGTGGGCTGTGCAGAGAGGGCAGTCGGGGGCAGGGGCAGGCTCACTCAGCAGTGTCATCTCCCAGGCAGCCAGCCAGAGGGGTCAGGGAGCAGGAACATCAGAGGGAAGCCCCAGAGATTTAAAGGGATGCATTTAGAAGGAAAAAAACACTAGTTTGAAAAGAGAAAATCTGAACAGTGGGAGGCCCCTACTCCTGCTCCAGTGGCCCAGATGCAGAGCCAGGACAACGGGCAATGTGATAAGGCTGCGGAACCACAGGAGCTGCCGGCAGCTGCTCTGGGAAGGCCGCCTGGCCTGGCCGTGCAGGAGGGCAGTCTGCTGGTTTCTTTCAGACTGGACACTCTTGGCTTGCGACCCAACAGTTGTGCCCCATGATCCTTAACTAACAAACGTGAAAACTGGTATCTAAACAAAACCCCGCACACAAGGCCTACAGCAATTTTACTCATAACTGCCAAAGCTTAGAAGCTACTGAGATGTTCCCCCAGGAGGAAGCTGGATGAGGAAGCCGCGGTGTGTGAAACAATGGGATGTTTCTCAGTGGTGGTGAGAAAGGAGCTATCAAGCCATGAAAAGACGTGCAGGAAACTCACATTCCTATCACTAAGTGAACGAAGGCCGGCGGAAAGGGCGCACACGCCTGGTTCAACCGTACGACATTCTGGAAATGTGCCGCGTCACAAGTGAGCCCTAACCCAAACTGCTGCTGTGGTTTGAACGTGTGCCCCAGACTTAGCTGTTGGAAATGTAACCTCCAATACAACAGTGTCAAAGGCGAGGTTTAATAAGGGGCAACTGGGATATGAAGGAACAGCACTTGTAAATAGATTTAGGCGTTATCCATATCTGGATGGCCGCGGGGAACGGCTTAGTTATCACTAGTGGGCCAGCTGTCACCAGCGCGGTGGTTATGACAGGTGCCCGGCCCCTCCTGCTCTCTCACACAGTTGCATTCACCCTCTCGCCTTCCATGGTGGGAAGTCCCTTGCTGGACGCCACCACCATGCTCAGCGACTCCCCAGCCTCTAGAATTGTGAAAAATAAATGTATTTTCTTTATAAATTACCTAGTCTGTAGGGCTTTTGTTTTAGCAACAGAAAATGGACCAAGATACCTGTGGTCTGTGGGCAATACCGACACGCAGTGCAGGCTCACCCGCCAGGACTAACGCACACCTCTGGGCTGGGGTGTGGGAAGAGGAGAGGCCGGGCCTTGTGGGGGGCAGGGTAATCTCAAAAATATCTCTACCCTCCTCTCAAATTTTCTGTGAACCTAAAGTTGTTCTAAAAAAGTATTAAGTCTCTAGAAAGAAGAGGAAGGAAACAGGAGAAGGTGAAGAACTCCCAGCCATCACAAACCAGACAGGACTAGCTCCGACACAGACTGACTTGGTGCTGTGAACCCTGCACCCCCCATCACCCCATCACACCCTGCTGGTGGGAACTGCCACTGCAGTCGCTGCTGGAACCTTCTCTTTGTACCCAACGCCTATTGTTAGGGTTCCAGGAGCATCATTGGCACCTGGTATCCAGGTACATTTGCTTCCTGTGACTGCCGTAACAAGGTACCACACCCAACTGGCTTAAAACAGAAACTTATTTCCTTAAAGTCCAAAACCCAAGTATCTGCAGGGCATGTTCCCACTGGAAGCTCTGCAGAGGATCCTTCCTGCCTCTTCCAGCTTCTGGCTGCCGAGGGCTCCTGGTGTGCCTGGGCTCACGGCCACATCACCGCAGCCCCTGCCTGCACTGTCACACGCCCTGGTTCCAGTGTGTCCCCTCTTTACTGAACACCAGTGATCAGAGGTGGGGCCCACTCCAATCCCAGACGCCTTAATAACATCTGAGAAGACCCTGTTTTCAAATAAGGTCTGATTCTAACATTCCAGGGCCTGTGGTGTAAATATATCTCTGCAGAGGAGAAAGGGGGCACAATCAACCCACTGCATCAGTGGGGCAGAAGCTGTGATTTCAGGGCATGACTGAGCGGTCGGCTCTTCCTGTCATCAAGGCCCCTTCAATGTGGCGGCTCCTGGGGTGGGAGCAGGCTTCTTCTGCCAGGCTGAAGACCTCAGTGCCTTTCTTTCAGTTCCCAAGAAGTGCCTAAGCCATACCTTGCTAAGTCTTTGTCCTTCCACACAGTCTCTGGGAAGCCACACCTGAGTCCTACTCCCCGGAGTGCTTGGCCGTCTCCCCTCCAGCTTGGGAGGCATCTCATGGGTGGTCTAGAAGATGCTCCTCGTCTCCTAGAACTCCTTCCCCCATCAGGCTAAAGCTGGATCAACAACAATGAAGCACCCGGTCTCCCTGAGCCTTGCCCCCACCCTCACACCAGGCCCAGACCAGACCAGCCACCCGCACAGTGGGGGAGAGGCCAGACAGAGCCAAGGGCCAAAGAAGGCACCAGCACCAGAACACGCCCAAGCTGCACGTCCCCCCCTCGCTGTCCACGAGAGGCCAGACGGAGCCAAGGGCCCAGGGAAGGCACCAGCACCAGAACTTGCCCAAGCTGCACGTCCCCCTGCAGAGCCTTGCTGTCCATGGCATCCACAGATACAAAGAGGCTGAGGCCCAGAAAGCAGACGCTGAGATGAAGGGTCCAGGAAGGAGCTTTTTTAGTCAGCGCTGGCTGTGCCTGTGGGCATGCTGGGTCCTTGCAGGGCTTGGCCCCGAGTGTCGAACCAAACAATTTGTCTGCTGGCTGGCAAACGTCTCGGGTTGTTGTAACACATGGAAATTAATTTATTGCGCCTAAGGAACGTGTGGTTCCCATCTGTGTGCTCCTTAGAAACTGCACAAGCTTCAGCTTCTCTTTTACTTTGTCAGACGTTGAGTTTTCACACCTAAATTTTGGTTTGCCCTGAGGATATTTCTAAACACTAAAAATATATCAACATATAAATGATTTACTTTAAATCCACAATGTGCTGGATTTTTATATAAAGAGAACTTACAAAATTTACTGACAACAAAAGTATTTTTAAAGTATTTTACCAGAAATGTGTTGGTTCTTAAAGGCCCCTTAGATAATTGTAGACACACAACACAAGTAAAGAATTGAAAAGATGATCCGTGGAATTCAGATTCCAAAACAGCACGGGTTTGACTTCCTGCATGCAGGGATTTTTATTTCAGCCCGAACATCAGGCCTGTTTTCCAATTCTTCTCGGAAAAGGCATGCATGAGCAAACATTGGCATCTCCAGATTTCCACTGTTGGCTTTTACCCGGTGTTTGGACTCTAAAGATACACCTGCCTCGATGTGACAGACAGACCTGCATGAGTCCCTGGGTATTGCACAAGCCCCAGACCCTTCACTGCAGTGGCTGTCCCACTGAGGCCCCCAGGACCACCTGCTTTGCAGGCTGATGTCTGCTGCACCCTTGCAAAGAGGCAGAAGGCACTGCTATGCCACCCACAGCCGCATTGCTCCCCACAGAAGTTCCTGCTCCTCACCAAAACCACAGCTCAAACAAGAGCATCCACAGTCCCCACCACCAGCAAGCATGTGTCAAATCGCTAAGAGCTGCTCAGCCTTTCCTTTGAAGCAGACACCTCTGGGCAGTGGAAGCTCAGAAGACATCTGATGTTGTCACTTGGGCTGAAATTTTTATGTGGTTTAAGCCATTATAAGTGAGGAAGTACCAACCTCCAACACTAATTCTGTCAACAACATAAGGTAGATTAGATTTGCTTTAATAATATGGATAATTACTAGCATTTCAAATTTAATTAAGAAAGATGCTTGTGGCTGTATTTGTACTGTGTTTCCTATCTCTAACCTAACAACTAGGGATTAACAAAAAAAGAGCTATTTACATGAAATCTGCAGGGCATCCAAAGTGCAAAATACCCTTCCCTAGCCAGCCTGGGTCTCCACAGATGCTGTGCAGACAGCAACCAGCCCCCTCCACCTACAGACACTCTCCCAGGGCACAGACCCCCTGCCGGCCACAGATGTGTCGTTCACCTGCCTGGGGACCTGAGGGAAAGGCTGCAGTGGGGGGTTCCCTGTGAGTGTCCTGAGGGGGATACCCAGGGAAGAAGGGGATCTGGGTGAGGCTGCACGAGACTGGACTTCACAGGAGGTCAGCGTGGCCACCAGATAAGATGGGATGGATGGCAAGGAGACGGTGGATTCCACACAGAGGTGACTCTGCAGAAATGTGGGAATGATTGGAAGCTTTTGATTTGGCCCCTTAGGTTCAAAAATAATGAGATGGAGGTTGTTTGGGGGAAAAATAGGAGCAATTTCATCAGCCTTATGACACCTGAGACATGGTGTGTGAACAACTGTGGCCGGCAGGAGTCCTAAGCATGTTAATTCTCACACTCTGTGGGTCCTCACAGAATGATTTCCTGTCCAGTCTGCCCCCGTGTCCACATGGGAACCCACCTAACAGGTGCTTGCCTCTAAGGAACCTTATCTTTTGTGAGAACCCATGGTGTGCCTGGTACCTAGTCCCAGATTGACCCCAAACTGCCAAGTGCTTCCCTTCTGCCTGCTGGAGGGGGAGGGGTGGAGGTGGCTGAGGATGGAGACTAGGGAGGATGTGACACAGGGACCAGTCAGACAACTGAGGAACAAACACAAGCCACTCTGTAAACAGGGAGCAAGTGGATTCCCACAAGAATCAAGGCTGGATCTGCCGTTTAAATTAAAAGAAGGACATTTTGCTAAGAAGCACATTTTCCAGTTCCATCCATGTAAACATGAAGGAGGTAAAGTCTCTATTTTTCTTTAGGGATGCACTGCTGTGTACAGGAAACACATATTACTTTAAAAGATAAACACAGATTCAGGGTGAAGGGATGGTCTTCTATATTCCAAGCGAATGGAAACCAGAAAAAAGCAGGTGTTGCAGTACTATTTGCAGATAGGTTAGGGTTTAAACCAACAAAAATAAGCAAAGATAAGGATGGCCATTTCAATTTTGTCTAGGGTAATACCCAAGATGACGAGATTTCAAATATCAGTATCTATGCACCTAATCAGAATGCACCTCAATTTATAAGAGATACTCTAATAGGCATGAGCAACTTAATCTCTCCCAGCTCTATTATAGTCGGAGATTTCAACACTCCCTTGACCGTGTTGGATCGATCCTCCAAGAAGAAGCTTAGCAAGGAAGTTTCAGATTTAAATTTAACAATTCATCTTTTGGACCTAACTAACATCTAGAGAACATTTCATCCAAACAAA
>CAUYQV010055410.1:0-36880 GCA_963574575.1 Galagoides demidoff
TTGCATTCTGTTAGTTGGCACCTAAAGTTAGTTTTTATTTTGTTTCAAATTAAATTTTATTTTTTTATTTGTTTTTTTTTTTTTGGCTCATGCTTTTGTGGTTAAATCTAAGAATCCATTGCCAAGTCCAAAGTCATGAAGATCTGCCACTATGTTTTCTTCTACTAGTTTTAGCTCTTATAGTGAAATTGTTGGTTCACCTCCACAGTTTTTAGGATCTGATATAGACTTCCTTAGGGAAGGGTGGGGCCACCTCCAGTGAAGTGACAACAGCCATTGGATTTCAGGTGCACCTTAATTCAGTAGGACATCATGTGCAAAGATCTTCTTTTCAGATAAGATCACATTCTGATATTCTCAGTGAACATGAATTTTGAAGGAACATTATGCAACCCAGCATGGTACTTTCCTGGCCCACTAGATAACTTGGGACAGAGGGTAGAGGCTGCCAACAGGAAAGGGTAAAGCCCCAGCAGCAGCTTAAACAAGTGGAGAATGTTGCTTGAGTGGAGAGTGAACAATGTGAGTAAACTCCCATGGTAGCAGCATGGTGTGACAGTGAGAATAGCCCAAACCACAGCTCCTTTCCAGTGAGTTTATGAGGGACAAATGCTGCCTGGGCGTCAGGGCAGTGTGCAGAGCTGGCGGAAGAGCAATAGGAAATCAGGCCATGTCTGAAAGCAGCCTTTGGTTTCTTATCCTGCTTTTAATTTTTATGTATTTATCCTTTTCTCTTAAGCATACATACAGCATGGATAAAGCACACACACATACAGTAGGGTACCTGAAGCACCCTAATCTTAATTGTACAGCTTGGTGATACTTATATAGGTATGTGCTCAGTAACTATCATCTGGACGAAGAAATGGCATCACCCCAGCACCCCAAAACATTCCCCAGTGTCAGGGCCTGCCTAATGGGTAGGTGACCTGCTTGGTGAGCCAAGTTTGGTTTAATGCTCTGCTATTGCTATCTGGACATTTTTGAACAATGAACGTTGTGTTTCAATTTGGACTGGGCCCAGGTAATCATGTCTCTCTTCTTTCCATGGCTGCAAATATTTCAAGGTTCAACTCAAGTTCTATCTCCTCCAGGAAGCTTCACCTGATCCTTCCTTGCTGTTCAGATAAACTCCTCTCATCAACTTCCATGGGAGTGATGGCCTGTCCAATACCACTCAGTTCTTAGTCACATGAATTACACTCGATTCATGTTGGTCTTTCTGATTTCTCTGTACAGGAAAGTTTTGTCTCTCCCATCTGATCTTAAAGTCACTAGAGCATTAGGAAAAGCCCTTATACCTAAGTGTTCTGATGTGGGACATCAAGAATTATTCAAATATGTGTTTCATTTCTTTTTCCAACCTGCAAAATTTCCTTATTTGTCTTGGTATCTCTGTCAAGTTCAATGCATGGTAGCTGGCCCTTTTCTGTTCTTTTTTCCTGTCTATCCCTGACCAGCTGGCTTTGCTCTGCCTGGATTCTAGAATGTTAAGGTCTGACAAAGCATCTGGTCAAATCCATCTGTGAATGTGGGAGACTCAGTGGGGTCTAGTGTCTTAGCCAAGGTTATACAGCCAGTGGGGGGCTAAGCAGGGAGGACAAGGCGCTACCCTCTGTAGCTGCTTCACCCTGTCAGCCCATCCTGTTTGCAGCTGTGGACCCTTCCTGTGAGTGTAGGTGGGAGGTAGCCCTTTCCCCTCCTGGAGCACCTGACTTGCTTCTCCCTGAGACCGGCAGTCCATCAACTGTATTGGCTTCCGGCTTCCTCTGTAGAATGGCTCCCTGGAGCCTCCCTGAGAGGCTCAGGAACCAGCTGCCTGTCAGCCACCTTATTAAGCTGGTTTCCAGATGTCTCCACCTCAAATTGAAGAAGCAGGAGAAGGGTGAGGGGCTGGGAGTTTGTCCCTTAAATGAAGTCAGCTGGGTCCTTAATAAATAATGCCATGTCTTAATGGAGCAGGTGGTCATGGGAGATGGCGTGATGTAGACAGAGGGGGGACCTCAGTGAGGCTGTGTGTGAGGATGAGAGAGGCTGACAGACCAGAGCATTTGGAGGTGAGGACAAGAGAGATGATATAGAGGGAGTAGTAGAGAGTGAGAGAGGGTGGGGTGGGGGGTAGCCTGTGCAACTGCCAGTGTGTGAGAAAGAAACTGATGAGAGGAGGAAAAGGGAACTGAGAAAGAGGCAGGGACTGAAGGCCAAGATGGGCTATTTTGCCTAAAGTTTTCCATTGGGCCTACCTCAAGGGCTGTCTCCATCAAAACAGGTAATAAAATCCATAGGCAACACTTGAGGTCTTCCTACATGCCATGCTCTTTGTCATGAGCTTTATAGATACCAGCTTGCCTACTCTTCGTAATAACCTCAGAAGGCGGCCCTGTGATTATCCCATTTCACAGACAAAGAAAGTGAGGCTCAGAGAACTCAGAGAACTTGCTCTAGAGCGCATAGTGGTGGAGTGGTCTAGTTCTCACACGTGTGCCCTGTACTGCTCTACTCCCCTTGGTGGTGCAATTTAGAGGAAGAACCTTTTCAGGCCTGGTTTATTCCACAGCTGAGCACAGGGCCTGTAGCTGGTTGGCACAACCTAAACCAAACATCATCCTTTTGGAGCAGTTCTTAATCTGTCTGGTTATAGGCACAGGCAGAGAGGATGTAGTGAGAAATAAGAACACACCCTTTCTTCCAAGCACTTATTTTGAAAGATGTAGCACATCGCTGGTTGGATGAACATATTTCCTCCAGCTTCTGGATGAAACGACTGCTTATGTAGTGACTTTCTTTCTTTTCTTTTCTTTCTTTTTTTTTTAAATTGCCTCAGTCATTGTGAGGGGCGTTTATTTATACATATATGAGAAAATTGGATGCATTAGTTTCCTGGGGCTGCCACAGCAAATTATCACAAAATTAGTAGTTTGAAACAACACATGACAGAAATTTATACTGTCACAGTTCTGTAGGCCAAAAGCCTGACATCAAAATATTGGCAGGATCATGCTCCTCTGAGTGCTCTGGGGAAGATTCCCTCCTGCCTCTTGATAGGTTTTGGTGGCTTCTGACAATCCTCAGCATCCTGTGGTTTGATGCTGTAGCACTCCAAGCCCTGCCTTTGTCATCACACAGATGTCTTCTTGTGTTTCCTCTCTGTCTCTCTAAAGTCACCAGTCATTGGATTTAGGGCCTACTATAATCCAGAATGATCTTATTTTAACTTGATTCCATCTGCAAAAACCCTATTTCCAAATAAAGTCACAGTTAGAAGTACTGAGGGTTAAGAGTTAAACGCATCTTTTGGGGGAATACAATCCAACTCATCCCCATGGACATATATGGTATGTACAGGTGATAAAAAGATGAGAGCAAAAGCAAATGGCAAAGGAATGTGTGACAAATTGATTCTCAGGCATTTCCCTCAAAACTGGAAAGTTAACCTAACATTTATTCCTTTTGGTAATCCTTGGTGCCTCCTGCTTGCCCAAGGATTGTGTTGACATTTGCCCTGCTTCACCTCCCAGACACCATCCCTAAGTTGTTAGAATATCACCGGGTTTTGGAGCTGGAATATACAATTATTTAAAATTCTCAAAGAGATACCATTTTTGGGACTGAGCTGATTTTCATCTCTTACTCTGGGTTCATTTTCTAGGCCAGAGCTACCTGCCTAGGAGGTATGTGAGGAATGTAATAAAATGGTCTTAATATAAGATACAAGATCCCACTGACTTATCAGCAGAGCCTTGTGTGATGAGGTGCTCTGAGTATCTAATTTGCCGTGAATACTGTGCTCAGGATATGCTGATCTCCAAGGGCTTTTCTTAAATCCAATGTTTATCAGAATGCTTTCCATGGCAAGAGATAATAAATACATTGGCAATAATCTTTTGCCCAGAGGCGATCTGCTGATGCATGCTTCTGGGGATCCCAAAGAGTGGTCTAGCTTCAGGCATAGCTGCACTCAGGAGTTAATTGATGGCAACAAAACTTTCCTTCATTCTTTGTGGCAGCAAAATGCCTCCATGGGTCCCAGAGAAAGAGTGCTCAGCATATTTCAGGAAGTAACTCTGTTAGTCCAGCTTGGGTCTCATCCATCACTGGCACAATATCAGTGGCTGGAGAGAAGGAATTTTCTAATTGTCCAGGGCACTGTCTTTAGCTACAGTGGACTATAATGAAGCTGTAGCTGCTGTACAACAAACCCTGATGATCCCTCTAAATTAACACAATAAAAGTTCACCTTTTTAGTTATATATAGTCCAATTGGGAGAATATTCTCAAGTACACAGGCTGCGGAAAACCCTGGAACCGTAAATATGTGGCTTCCAAAGTCACCAAAAACATCAACACACCTGACAAGGGAAGAGAAACTGGACTACCATACCGGAGTTCCTTCCATGGACCAGGTCCATATTTCACTGCTCAGTGGTATCAGCAGTCTCTAATGTCTGGGAATGTAGCCTGACTATGAGCTCAGCAGGAAAAGAAACAGGCTTGTAAAATGGCTAGGCACTTCTGCCACAAGTCACTTTGCTGGACAACCTTTTTAGAGAATGGGGAAGGAGTGTCTTCCCAAAGAAAGGGATCTAGAACATATTTTAAAAATGCCCTTTAAACTAACTTATGGGGTATTTTGGTCACATCTGACTTTGTTGCTCTTAGTTCTAATTGTATCTGGTACAGATACTATTATCTATTGTATGTGACAAACTATCTTAAGGCTTAATGGTTTACAGAAAGTGTTTTGTTATATTTTCTTATGTGTCATGATGTTAGGAATTTGGATGGGGCTCAGCTGGATGATTCTTCTGCTCTACATGGTGGCAACTAGACTCAGTATTTAGCTGTTTGATGGGCTGGGCTGAAGGGTCCAGGATAGCTCTACTTACATGTCTGGTATTTTGATGGGATTAGCTAGAAGGCTGGATTCACCTAGGCCCCTCTTCCTCCTCATGTGGTCTCAGGCCTTGCCAGGAGCTCTCTGCAGCAGGGTAGTCAGACCTCTCATACAGTGGTGCGAGGATCTAAGAGAGAGGGTTCTAAGCCTGAAAGGAGTGGGTGGCTTCTAAAGATCTGGACTAGAGTGTTACTTCAGCCACCTTCTACTGATCAAACAAGTCTCTAAGGCCAGTTCAGATTCAAGGGGAGGTGAACTAGACCTTTTCTCTCAATTGTGGCCAGCTTCAATCAATCACAGATCCTTTTTAGTCACACGACTTTTTCACATGAGACCTATGAATTTGGGGTCTTTTCTATGAGAGATTATAGGACATGAGTCTCTCCTGCTCCAACTACTGCCAGATTCCTTGGCCAGTTAGCTTTTATCTTGAGCTGTGCCTCCAGAGATAGGGCTCCAGACTCTGGAGAGTGAGACAGGTATTCTGGCTTAGAGACACAGGAGAGGATTTCAAGGACCAAGGACTCTGTGGGCATGATAAGAAGAGAGAACCCATTCCCAAAGTGGTAGTTAGAATCAGCAGCAAATATTATAGCTGATCCTTACCTACAATCCCTCATTCTAGAATGTTACAACTACTAACTTGCTAAATATTTTTTAGCAATTCTATAAATATTGCAATTGCACCCACTTTGTAAAAGAAGAAACTGAGGCACAAATAGGTTAAATAAGTAACTTGTCTGGGCTCATACTGCTGCAAAATGAAGAACCAGTATTCACACCCAGACAGCCTGGGTCCAGAGGCCATGGGACCCAAGTAAGCTGCTGAAAGTAGTAATTGCCTTTGTTACACTCCTGGGTTTACTTCAACCTAAGATTGATTCTCAAGTCTATCATCAGTATACTAAATTGATTTGCCTTCTATAGGAAATCAGGTTGTCCCTTTGTGAGTTTTAAGAGTTTTGTACTAATAATACTTACCTTCAGCTACATCTTTAAGTCAGGGTGATTGGGCAATCCTATTCCTCTCCTATGGTGCTCCAGAATTCATATGCAGATTAAGTAAAATGAATTTGGGTTACACTCTAGCTATGTTATTGCAAACCTAGTTTTTGACATAAAATCAAATTAGTGTTGCTGAGAATCCACTGGGTGTGTGAGGCAGTGCTAAGTACCTTAATGTGGAAATCTGACGTCTGAATTTCTTCTCTGAGTCAGCAGGGTCTAGAAACTGTGCAAAATCCAGACTTTCACAAGAACAAGTTGCTGGGGGATTCCCGTCCAGGCCTCTCATCCCTCGTAATCCCACATCCTGAGCCTTTGCTCCTAGCTGTGTGCACTTTGCATCTGCCCTTCTAAACTCATTTTCCTCTGAGAAGAAACAGAAAGCCCCCTGGGAAGAAATAGCTGGACCCTTCTAGGCATTTGTAGGATTGGGTGGCTGGGGCTGTTGGCAGAGGCGAGCATTATGGGCCTGGCATCACGTAGGATCTGTTTTTGGCCCTCCAGCCATCTTCTTCCTCTTCTGTGGATGGCAGATGGCCGGTATTTTTAATAATTAAAAAAAAGTAGGAGGGAAATCAGGCTCGGCAGGGGGAGTTTGCAACCATCCAGGCAGCTTGATTGAGCTGTGGATTTGTTTGGAAATTGTGTCTTCCATTAAACATGCCTGCAGCCATAGCCACATTCAAGAATAGAGATCTCTGCTGAGGACAGTGAAAGGGTGGGATTGAGGGGCAGACCCTGCCACCTTGTACTCCAAGGACTGCACGTTCCAGGGGGTGATAGGCAGCTTGTAAAACCTATACTCCTAATTTTCTCCAAGCCTCGGAAGAGTCCCTGGAGGCATAGATCAGCCTATAAGATCAGCTTTGGTTGTTTAGAGAAAAAGAGAAAATATGCAGCTCCAGTGGAAAAGATCACAGCCTCCAGGAAGAGGTGCTGGAGGTCATAGCCTGTGGAATTGACTTTTAACTTCATCTGTTTTCCTTTTAGTGGAGAGTGGGAGGCACAGAGGAGGTTGGCTGGGATGCAAATGTAGTGTCCCAAGCTCCTTGGCTTAGTTCTACCATACCCTGTGGCCATCACCTGCTCACCTTTCTTTGCTGGGTCCAGTTTTTTTTTTTAATTTATGAAAGACAAAACTGAATTCTATAGCTGAGAGGGTGTGGGAGAGCAACCATTCCTATATATAGCTGGAGGTCTGCTAAGTGTAGAAAAATCCTGGTAGCAAAGAAGGCTATGACACCAGTGAGGTATTTGGTTGTGGAAAGACCACTGGAACATCAGTGAAGGTGGGCAGCATGGAACAAGTTGTGGAGCTCACATATGGGCTTTGAGTCCATCTTTTCATCCCTAGAAGAGCTGGGGCCCCAGAGGACATTGATCTACTCCCTGCCCTGCCCCCTACATCAGCATTTCCCCTTTTCCTGCTTGTCTGATGTTGACTCAGGGTTTTTAGCAGGAGGGTGGGCACAACTCTGACTGTGTGGAGGGCTGATGGAGCAGAGAGCTGGGTACCCCAGTGCCCACTCTGCCCAGCCTGAGTGACCACTGCATCCCAGCACCTCAGGATCTGGCAGGAAGGGGTGGGGATGAACATTCCGAGGGCCTGGAGAGGAAGAAAGTCCCTCCCTGCCCGTCCCCCGAGCTTCTTGTCTGGCCAATGCTGGGTCCCACTGACCAGCTGCCACTGGGCGAGTCAGCCCAGCAGATGGTGTGAGGCTGGGTTGGGAGGGGTATGTCCACCAGCAGCACAGACATGCCACCCTCTGTAACTGGGGACATTCTGTTCCTGAAGTCCCCTGCTTCCCTCCATCATCCAACCCACTTCCCAGATGACTTCTTTCCTCTTCTTCCTGGCTCTCTTCTCCTTCCACCTCCCATCTTCTGTCTTCAGCTGCCATCATTCCTTTTCCTTATTTGCAATGGAAGAGGCCTCCTGGTTACCCCCAGAAGAAGGAGGGGCAAAGGAGGAGAACTCTTGATGTAGCCACGGTCTACTATGAGCTAGGCTGAGGGTTCAGCTTCTTGGCCTCATGTGTTCAAAGCCCACTGGCTTTGGTGTGCTGAAAGCAGCACTGCCAACTTAGCACTGGGGACAAGGCCAGCAGGGCCTCCAAGAAGGCCCCGGTGAGAGCCCCAGTGCTACAAGGCCCCTTTCCAGGTCACGGAGGGCTCCTGCACTCTCCATCCCTCTTTCTGTTTGGAAGGGGATGTGGCAATGCCTTTTTCTGCACCCATTTCTTTCCTCTCCTAGAAACTCTTTCTGTCAGGACCCTGCCTGGGGACAGCAGCTGGACCTGCCAGGTGGCACACCTGCCCTCCCCTTAGGTGCCCTTGTCCTCTGGGAGACTGGCCAGAAACACAGCTGGGATAAGGGTGGTCTGGGACCCTCTGACTTTGGCTGTCTCCTCTGTCCTCCAGCCCCCACCCCCAGGAGCCAGCTGCATCCAGAACAGTTCTCAGACTTTTCCCCAGCAGCATACTCGTTCCTAACCCAAATCAAGAGGCCCAGAGGTGTCCCCGGAGGAAGGGAAAGAAACGGGATATTGAAAGGAGTCCGAGGTTAAGCTGCTGCTAGACTGCCAGGTTCCATTCTAGGTTGTAAAACTGTGGTGACCAACAGAGGGTCTGCAGTGGTGGAGATGTCCCACCCCACATTGTCTGTGTAGGTAGCGACTGGGCACTTGCAGTGTAGCTAGTACAACTGAAGAGCTACATTGTTGATTTTTAAAGATTCCCAGTCATTTAATTTTAAATAGTCACAGGTGGCTGCTGTATTGGAAAATTATAAAACATTAGGAGGACCTGAGGAAAAATAGGAATGCTTTGAGTGAATATAACATTTTACAAAGTATTTTTACATATCTCAAATTACTTGGGTCTCCAACACACAGCTCAGCACCTGGCACAGGTAAAGAGCTATGTAAGTGGATTCTTTCTTTTTATCCACAAAATGACACTTGAATGGCTTTGCTGTTATCATCCACATTTGACGGACAAGGAAGAAGAGAGAAAGGGAGATTCTGTCATTTACTCAAAGTCACTCAGCTAATAGGTGCTGGGACAGGATTTGCAAACGACCCCTGTGATTCCAAAGCTCATGTGTGAAAGGAATAGGCATAAATGATGTACCCTGGGTCCTCTCAGGCTCTGAGAGTTGATGGCTCTGCTTGTCTAGGCCCAAATGGGCCTTGGGGCTGTGTCTTAAACATGCTCTGAGAAGGCCATTCTGTAACTTGGACACTGTGCCCTTCTGTGAGGACAAGACCATGAAATGAAGGCTGGCTTTCAGCTAGGGGCACAGTGGAGGGCTCCAGGGTCAGCGGCATTTGAGGTGGGTCTGGGAGAAGGAGCAGGATTCAGATGGGCAGGAGTGCAGAGGCAGCCAGGGCAGAAGCAAGGTGGCAGGCAGACAGGAGGCCTGGCCGCTTGAGGGAGCGGCCTCTGTGTTAAATGACTCTTTTGAAACTTGGTTTAGAAACCTACTTAAGGAACACTCCTCCAAGAATAAGGCAGATAGCCTGAAACCCAAAAAGTTAACAAAAGGCTGAGGAAGGGGGTGTAATATTTGTTCTGCTTCCACCAAGTGTTACACTGTGCCTCTCTTCTGAGCTGGCTGTGGCAGTTCCAGCTCCCGCCGTCCACCAGCCAGGGTGTGTGTTAACCAGAGGCTGATGCTCAGCTTATGTGACTTTAAACACATCCTAGGGCACGCTGCATCCACCCTGCCCTGCCCCAGGCGCCCCAGCAGTTGTCTGAAATTGCCCAGCCTGCATTCTTGGCCCCAAAGCACCCACCCAGCTCTCTCTCCCAGCCTGTATTATTTGTTCCCTTAAAGCCGCCTCCACCCGCTTCTTGCTGGCAGATGCTAACACTGTCTGCCACTGTAGAGGTCAAGTTGTGACTCTGGCTAAAGGCTGTGCTTCACCCACGTAGAAAGCAAGACCCTTGACAGCTTTGTGTGTGCCTGTGACACAGTAGATGGATAAGCAAGGTCTTCTTCCCAGGAGCACATGGTCCAGGAGCGTAGCTCACGGTGTCCCACCTTAAGTATCTAGACATATAGGCAGTGATCAAGTGAGCTGCTGAGAGATACCACACAAAAACATGGGCACAATATGCTCGATGCCCCTTTTTGCAAAGAGAAACTGGAATCTGGATTTTAATGTGCAATTTCCCAGTTTTGAAAACTGAAATGCTGGCCAAATAAAACTCATCTCGGGGTAAAAAGCATTCCTATTTCTTTCTTGCACTTTGGTAAATTCCTGAAGACGTGTTAGTTGAATGGATGAAGAAAGGAGAGAGGGAGATGAGCTGACTTCTGACATCTTTGCGTGCACGTCAACACTGTTTTTCTGCCTCAGTGTAGACAGAGGCCTTGTTTGCACCAGAGCAATTAACCGGATAATTATCCCCTGAGAATATTAATCACAAAGACCAAGTCAACACAAGAGCAATGGCATGAGTTGCATTTGCTGTGCTGGGGTTTTTGAGAGGGTGGAGTCCTTCTGCCCTCTCTCTTCATTGTGCCCAAGGTCAGAAAAGGACACTGGCAAATAGTGTCCTTAGATCACAAGGCCTGAAGCTTCTGGGTGAAGGCAAGTGGAGGAGAGGGCTTGGGCTCCCGCACAGCCCTCCACTTCCCCAATACACTAGTGTTTACTTCATATGAAATGCACTATTTTACACTATTGGTGCATTTCATGTCCCCAGGAGATTGTAGACACATATATTGTGTTCCTGATAGATGTGTATTACTCAGGTTTTTTTTTTTTTTTTTTTTTTTTTTTACATAAAAAGAACCAAGAGGAAGTGTGTGAGACACACATAGAGAGAGAAAAAGAGAGAGAACTTTATTTTAAGAAATTAGTTCATATAATTGTGGGAACAGGCAAGTCCAAAATCTGCAGGAAAGTCTAACAGGCTAGAGACCCAGAGGGCCCAGGGGAAGAGTTGATGTTTCAGCCTTGAGTCCAAATGCAGTTTAGAGACAGAACTCCTTCCTGTACAGAAATCTAAGGCTTTTCCCTCAAGGCCCTTAACTGATTGGATAAGGCCCACCTATGTGTGGAATAATTTGCTTTACTTAAAATCAACTGATGTAAATATTATTCACATCTATTAAATACCTCTATTGCAGTGTTTTTAAACCTTTTTTAAAAATCACACAGCAAACTTGAGTCTATAGTTAAACTTCTGTGACACACTTAAATTATGTTGATTGATTAAAAAAGAGTAAAAAAAAAGAATATACTTACTGTGCTCTGAACTTTGTTTGAAAATAATTTAAAGATCTTTAAAAATTTTTGCCATACACCCTAAGATCCTGTCATGGCACACTGGTTGAAAATCACTATTCTATAGCACACATAGCTGGGCACCAAGTCCAGGCAAGTTGGCCCAAAAAATTAAGCATCACAGCAAGGTTACCTTCTTAGATGACATTCTGTCACATGTTCTAAATAATACAACAACTTAATGCCTGCAAAAGGTTGTTGGATAGATGTAGCCCATGTCCATCATAAAATGTTCTTTCCACTACTAATTCATTCTCTTAATTTTTTTTTTTTTTGTGAGCTAAATTAGTTTAGCGATTAACTCAAACCAAGGTAGCAAAGATGTTTCATTTTCCGTGACAGTTCTGATCAATCGTGAGGGGACTTTTGGTGTTCTAAAAGGCTGCCCTCAGCTCAGTGTCATGTGGGAGCACCCTGTCCGTGACATAGACATGGACGTGGTGGTGTGTGTGCTGCATATATGCCACCCACTACCAAGGCTTTATTAGAGAAGAGAAAGAAAATTAGAGAGGAGATATCATTTGGAGCGAGCTCCCATGACAAGTAAATGCCAGGCTGAGGATAGGAAACCAGAAGTCAGGTCTCCTAATTCATGGTGCACAATTTCCTTATCAGACAAGAGATGTCTAGTAAATGTGTGCTAAGTAAATAGTCATCCAAATAATTTTCTCATTTCATCTAGGGGTTATTTATTTTCTTATAAAAGGCTTTATATCTCCTGAAAGGAACCCACATATCCGGAACTATTAAACCATGACCTAAGTTTAGACCTTCCAAATTTTCCTTCTATGCATTTTCTTGTACCACACCTCAACAAAATTTTATAATCTATTAATAAAACTGATATGCAATGTGGTAGCTACTAGCCCCTTGCAGTACTGAGTATGTGAAATATAGCTAGCTGAGGAATCGAATTTTAAATGTTGTTTAATTAAGAAAAATTAAATTTAAATAACCACATGTGACTGGTCGCCACCGTATTGGATAGCACAGATATGGAACATTCTGATTGTTGCAGAGAATTCTGTTGAGCTGTGCCAACCTAAACAAATGCCCAATTTATTTTTGTCTCTTTTTGCCTTTTCTGCTTCTACCAGTCTAAATTTTCCAGGTTTGACATAAATAACTGTTTTTTCCCCTTTTTTGGTAACCCCAATACCTAGTTTTTTTGACCATCTTTTATTTCATTTCATTTCATTATTATTTTTAAAGCTTCTTTTAAGTTTGAGTACTAACTGGGGCTAGGCTTGAGGTAGGGCCCGAAAAGGCATGTGGCAGGCAGCCCCTTCTGTTTGGGGCAGGAGCCAGAGGGTAAGGATGCTGGCGTCAGTGGGAGGTGGCTTTTGGAGGAGAACAACGAAGCTCATGTGTTTTGTCTAGTTGGGTTGAATTTTGTATCTTCCTGATTTTTTAACGCCAAATCCTAACTCCCACTCTTGTTTCTTTTCTCTCTTTCTTAACTGTCTACTATCTTTCAGAGCTCAGCTTTGACACAAGCACAGGGTTTCTAAGCTTCCTCCTCTGCCATCTTATAGCCCATCCTTGCTTCCACTGTGAACTTGACCCCTGCAGTAATACTCCCTCTCAGTACAATGTACAACTCCACTCTTACCTGGATGATATAGGGCAAGTCAATCTCCTTGTGCCTTACTTTCCTTGTTTGTAAAATGAGGGTGATACTAGTAACAGGACCTATCCCCTCGGTTGTTGGGAGAATTAGACCCATGGTGCTTACAAGTGTGCCTGGCATCAGTGGGTGCTTACGCAAACAGATAAATTGTCACTGCAGTTGTCTATTCTCTTTGAGGGCAGGAGCTCAGCACGATGGCTGGCAGGTAGGAAGACTTCCATAAATATTTGCCTAACGAACACGTGAGTGAAACACCAGGGTTAGATGGTCACGTCCTACTTTCTTCAAATGGCCCTGCATGAACTTTCAGATCAGGGGCGCCCTAAATTCCTGGCTTCTGCCCCTCCCCTGCCTCTTGTATCCATTGTTCCTGTTGTCTCTGTTTGCTCTCCCTTTCCTGAGGCTCTCTGCTGATGAGGTCTTTAGTGGTCATTCAACCCATTCCCCTATTTTCAGCAAGTTCTGACATTTGTGCATCATCTGCTCCAGCTTGGAAGCTGGGCCTGGGGAAGACATCCAACACAAAGATTTTTTAAAATTCCCAGACAGGAATTCTCTCTCGCTTTAGGAAAGTCCCGAGGCTGCAGACATGAGAGCATTGGTCTGTCTTCCATGATGCCGTTTCCTGGGCACTGGGGCAAGGAAATGGGTGGGGTGAGAGGAGATGGTGTCAGTGGCCTCTCTCTGAGGGGTTAGGGGTGTGCCTTCCTGTCATCCTGGCTATGATTATGTTTTTATCGTATGGCTGCCTCCCCATTCTCCCATCTCCTCCCTTGCCAGAGAGATGGTTTTGTCCTGTCTTTAGCCCTTTCTGAAATATCAAACCCCATTGCATGATAATGTACCAACAACCAACATCTTGTTTAAGCCAGGAGCAGAGAAACCACTGCTGCTTCTTAAATCTCCAGTGATAGACACACTTAGAACTGACCAGCTTTCAGATGCAGCACGAATGAGGAATATGAGGAATGCCGTCAACCCACAGCCCTTGGGGATCAATGTCCTAACCATCACCTCGCTTGCCTGGTGGCTCCAGAGACATGACTACAACGAATTGCAACTTCCTCCAGACCCCCTCTCCAGAGTCCCTCCCTTTCCCTAGCCTTCTACTGTCCCTAGTTTCCCCATGGAGGCCAAAAGTCTGGCATCATTTCATCTTTGGAGATTAAGCAGCCAGAGGGAAACCACACTCAATACTTGGAGAGATGGATATTGGTGGTGTGGGCTTGACTTGGCTTCTGACGCTGCTTCTTTGCCCAGGTGGGGTTGTCTGGCTCAGGTTGTCCACTTTCACTTGTAAATTCAAGCCAGAAATACCTAGATATTGGGGAGAGCTTGTCTGTGAGAAAATCCAATTCTTTTCTCCCTCCCTCCCTTCCTTCTTTCCTTCTTCCACAATTGTTTATCATCTAGCTCTCATAAGCCGGATAGATCCTAAAGAAACAAAATATTCAATTATTCTCAATTCGTGTTCTCTAGAACTTACGGTAGATTGGGAAAAACATACTTGTGAGCAGATAGCTAGAAATAAATATGGAAGTGCAATTATTCAAATAGGGCCCAGAGGGGGCCTTGAGGCCAGGTTGTGCAGAAGGCAGACAGGAGGAGTGTGGCACCAACCCTGAGCAGAAGATCTATGGCATCCTATGCTAAATTTTTCTGACCACTTGGTAAGAAAGGAAATGAGAAAAGTTAGTATAGGTAGGATGTGTGTTTGAATTCATACTTTTTGGAAAGTATTGTTTATAATCTGAGACTTTATACCATTTTGGTACAAATGATGATCTATACAATGATGATGATTTTAGCCAGTGATAACAGTAATGGCAGTAGTTGTTTTTGTGTCTGTATCTTTATTTTATAAGATAAAAGGGGCAAACACGTATCGGTGCTCCAAAATTTTTAGAAATGTTAATGACTCATGAAACCTCAGAGTGTAGGAATCACTGGCTTAGAATGGAGGTAGGAGGCAGGTCAGCAAAGGATAGAGCATTTCTGGCTGAGGACACCAGAACTGGGTCACTGGGGTGATGCTCCCCTTGCTTAGTAAGCTCACTGTTCTACTAGCAGGGCGTACAATGTACAATGTGGCTCTTCTAGACAACAGTGCTATCATAGGACCAATATGTAGGACCTATTTTATATTATTTTCCGAGTAGCAGTGATATAATTTTTACTAAGGCTCCATACCCTTAAACTTCTTCCTGTTGACCAAAAGAATGCATTTGTGGGATAGAATGGGAAAGGAAAATAGTTCCCATTGGGGATAAAATCCATGACCTTGTTTTGTTAGCTACCATCATTAATGAACTGATCTAACCCATTACATACAAGCTGGTTGAATATTCTCAGAAGAGCAGCCGACTTGGCAGAAGGTGGAAGGGTCCTGGCTTTCACAAACCTGGGAGTCACAGAGCTGTGCGGTGGATCGGGAACCCACTGTTTCCTAGATGTGCATCCTAGACTCTGCTGCTCCTTTTTTCTGCCTCCAGTGTCCTCACCTGCAAAAGAAGAAAGTGGACTTAACAACTTTAGATCAGTGGTTTTCAGACTTTAGTGTACATCAGAATCTCTTGGAGGGATCATTAAAACTCAGATTACTGAGTTCTACCCGCAGAATTTCTGATTCAGTAAATTTGGCCTGGGGTCCAAGATTCACCATTTCTGGACATTTCCACATGATGCTGCTGCTGCTGGCCAAGCACTATACATTGAGAACCCCTGGATTAGGCATTTTTCAAATCTTCCATCTCTAAAGTGCCATTAGTCATTCTTGTCTCTGTAAAATTTATAATCTGATTAGTGTTTTTCCTATGGAAGGGAAGGAGATTGATGACTTCATTCTCTCAGTTAGTAATCAAATATTTATTTGGCACCTTCTGTGTATAAATGTTTGTGAGACAGAGAGGGAAAGGCTGCCACAGCTTTCCCAACTATGGATCCCTGGGAACTTCCTTGCTGTTCAAGAGCTTTGACTGCTACAAGTCACTCCAAATGGCCAAATCTCCTACTTATGGTTCCAGGACAGGGAGAGTCTAGAAAATTGAGATCAACAGATGATGGTAAGTCTCCTCCCTCCAAAGACCTTCTCAGGGTTGAATGGTAAAAATGATGATACAGAGAGAGGCCTGTTTACACATATACATCAGAATGAGTGAAGCGGTATCAAAAGACCATCAGTGCAGATTAGATTTGATGAGCCTACAGATTAGTGCACCCCAGTCTGGGCCACCATCACCTCTTCCATGTTCCCAGCATACGGCTTTTGCTACATAGTTCTCATCCCATCCTCTGAGGGATGCTGGAGTAGAGGACAAAGGCAGACGTGTCTTCTGCCACCTGCAGCCCAGCCCCTGATCCAGATGACAGGAGAGAGAAAGAGAGAGGGGAATGGGTTGCAGTAAGGTTTAAATGAATTAACAAATGTGCTTTATGATGTGCTTTGCATGTACCACGCATGCTTCTAATGGCTTTAATGCATAATTTTTAGCTGATATATGACTAAGGCAGGTCATTGGAAAAGAACAAAGTGGTTCTGAACATCATTTTTCATGTGGTAGCAGTAAAAAATGGACAAAAACCTCACCAGATATCCTAAAACTAGTTCTAGTGAAATCTAGAATTTCAATGTGAAATGCAAAGCCTTAAAACTTTAACAAATCATTTGTTTCTTGGAGGTCACAGCATTATTCTTCTGTATCATTTTTTCCCCTAAAAGTACCACCCATAAAGGAAAAGAATGACAAAATTGACTGTGCAACTTGAATTTCTCAAAATACACCTAAACGGTAAGTCAATAAATGGGAAATGTTTTCAACTCTTATACCCAACAAAA
Source organism: Galagoides demidoff (assembly GCA_963574575.1). NCBI lineage: Eukaryota > Metazoa > Chordata > Mammalia > Primates > Galagidae > Galagoides > Galagoides demidoff. Next base: position 16,662 of record CAUYQV010055410.1, read on the forward strand.
GGTTAGTATTTAGAATATATAAAGAAGTACAAGAGAATGACCAGACGTCTACTTAAAGAAACTGACAAATTAAAAAAAAAAACCAACCAGTTTACTAAACAATATGGATGAATGGTCTATAAATATTTCAAATAATCTGCAACCTTATTAGTCATCAGAGAAATACAAATTAAACCACAATTACATATCCTTTTACATCCTCTATACTGGAAGAAATTAAACTACTAACAATATCAAGTGTTGGTGAGAACATGAAGCTTAGGAAATTCTCATGCAGTTGGTATGGAACTGCTATAGCTCACCATGGCAATTATTTAACATTATCTAGTAAAGTTTACAATGTCTGTCCAGCAAGTCTGGTTCTATGTATATGCTCTAAAGAGTCCTTGGCACAGATTTAGGAGGAGACATATATACACTTGGCCAACGTGTCATTGTTCGTAACACACAAGCTCAGAAAAACCAGCAATCCACCCAAAAAGAGAATGGATAAATAAATTATAAAATTTTCGTATAGTGTAATTCTATACATCAATGAAAAGAATAGATTTTCATACGCATTTCAATGTGGATAATCTTCAAAAGCAGAGTGCTGGCAAACAAAATAAGTCATAGAATAAATATAAATGTGACACCATTTATGTGAAGTTCAAAAGCAAGCAAAACTAAACAAGATATTGTTTACGGATATATATATGTGTGGTAAATTTACAAAGAAAAGCAAAAAAAAAAAAGATCAAAACAAAATTCAGCATAGCGGTTACTTTGAGATGGGGAAGAATGCACAGGGCAGGAACACATAGGGAGTTCAAAGTTACTGGTGAGGTTTGGCTCCCTAAATCAGGGTATAGGTGTTTTTATTACAATTATCCTAACTGTATATGCACATTATATATGAGCTTTATGTATAGTATACTTTACAATATTAGAAGAACTGACTGGAGTTTGTGCTTAGTAGCAGGGCTTTAGACTGTTGGGCTTTACTTAACAGGGCCCTGAAATTCAAGATGATCTGGCTGTGAGCTGGAGTTTTCACTGGGAGATTTCCCTCCTGTTCCGAGACACTAGTACCTATAGGCCTCTTTCCTGGGTCCATTCTGTTTCCCAGAGAATCCTCTAGCCTTTTGCCTGGGAGGTAGAGTCCCAGTCTCCAGGGAAAATGGGCTGCTAGGGGTGGGGCTGGGTGGGTGAGTGAGTGTGCAATTCTACGCAGTCTGTGGTTGCTTCTTTCAATCTTTTTCTCCTTGGCTTTAATTTTAGTGAAGTTTTGAGGACAAACACACATATTCAATTTGTTGAACTGCCCCCAGTAGCCCTGTGGATGTAGGATAATAATTCTCATTTTACAGTTGAAGAAATTGAAAGCACACGAGAGACAGAGACGGCAGGTGTGAACGATTCTGACGTATTCTTTCCTCCTACACTGCCTCTTTTTCTGCACGAAGGCCCCGAGGTCTTGTAACCCTCTGTCTTGAGCTGTGCCCTGCTGTCTAACCCAGAGCCCACCTGCTGCAAGTTCCCACGGCAGCTCTCTGGGCATCAGGTAAGCCTGCAGCCGGACACAGGCCTGCAAAGCTGTGCGTACAGCCAGGTGTGTGGAAAACAGCAGCACCTCCCTTGCAGCCAGGCAGAGTGATCTTAACTCTGGGTGTTAATGGCTTCACAGAGGCAGAGACTTGCCTTTGGAAACAGCAGATATTCACTTTGAGCATCAGCCTAGATCTGAGAAGCGCTTGGAAGGAAATTTTATCTGGTAGTGGTGGGGAAGAGGGGTGAGAGGGGGGAGAAGGGAGAGAGGAGAGAGAGATATGGGAAAGTTACTTCATTTCCATTTCTTTACTCTTTGATAACCACAAGTTTCCTATTCTCCCTTGGAACCAAATTTTTGTTTTGACTAAATGGAAAGTCTCCAGGGAACAAGGGCTGATGGGGGAGTTTTCTCTTAGAAGCACCCCCTGTCACCATCTGTCAGTGTCTTTTTGCCTCTCCTACCCTGGCCTTGCATGTACTTATTTTTTTCTGCCTGCCCTGAGCTGCTTCCCCTGACTCCATCGGCGCTGGCTGCAAACACTCTGCACCCTGTTAAAGGCGTGGCTTTCAGGGTCATGGGGCAGCCAGGCCCAGAAGGATTAGTGGGACAGGCCCACAGGGCCAGGTGCTGACAACAGCAGCAGGTGCAGGAGAGGAAGAGGGATGGGGGCAGGAGCCCAGCTCCGAGGGCCTAGCCTGTTAGTGCCATGTGGTTCCAGGCAGCTTCACCTAGAGCTTCCCAGGCCTTGAGGCTTCTGTAATCATACAGGCAGGCTTAGTATAGGATCACGCTTGGGTTTTTAGAGTCAGGTCTACCACAATTTTGGCCAGGAACAATGGAAAGGAAAGAGAAGTTGTTACAGGAAACTAACAAATAAGATCTCCTTACTTTTCTCTCTAAAATAAAGACCACCAGCTCTGTACCCAGTTCTCAGCAATCCCATGACCTGAGACAGAATTTTCACAGCTTTAGTCTTGGCCTCCAGTGATCAGTGGCGTCCCTTTACCCTTCCTCTGTCACCCATTTGCCTGCCTTGCTAACACAAGGAAACCCAGACCATATCCTGTCCTCCTCTTTTGCCTGTAGCGTGCCTGCACATGCAAACGCGCAGAAGTAGACTCTACGTTCCTTCTCAGCAAGGATCTGGTTATTTTTAACTTATAATAAAGAACTTAAGGTTAAAAGAATACAGCATATTGGCATGAAGTGAAATAATAGCACTGCTATTATCATTACTATATTTATTTTTTTTTATGACAGTTAGATGAGTTTGTTGAGAGTTGTTCTCAGAAGTTGACAGGCATCTTTTAATTTTCTCCAATAATCCTATGGGGAGGTACCATAATAGCATTTTCTCTTAGAATCTAAAGCCCAGAGAAGTTACTGCCCCAGGATGTATAACTAGTAAATTTCCTGTTTGTGTGTTTATATGTATATGTGTGTACCACACATACGCCCATGCACACAAGTATTCTGTAAGGGAAGAAACAGTTTTGTGCACTACAAGTTTAGTAAAAATCTACGGAGCTCCTGTGTGCCAGGCCCTGTACCAATTACTGGGGACTCAAAATTTACTCAAATATGGTTCCTGTCCTCAAGAAGCTAAGGTTAGCAGACTGGGTATATGCAGGCACAGCTAGCACCAATACAAGGCAGTCTGAGGAACCAGGAGCAGTGAAATACGAAGGAGGTTAATGGACCATGAGCACGGGAATCTGGGAAGGAAAGTGAGAGTTTAGTTTCTATGTGCCAGGTGCTATGCTGATGCTTAAGATTATTTCTTTAATTTTCACCACAATCCTATGAGCTTAGTATAGTAATTTATCCCATGTCATAAGTGAAAGAGTGAAGATTAAAGATGTTTTGTAATTATCTCTCAGGAGCTGTTAACCTCGGGCAGTACTGAGTCCTCATGGATTTGACCAGACTAGGTCTGTACCTACTTCTCTCTTTAGCCTTTCTGACTTCAGCCTGGTGTTTCTATTGATGCAGGGGATGGGAGCCTCCTGTAGCACCTACCTCAACTTCTCCCTAGTTTTGAGGCCAGGAGTAAGAAAAAGCCAGTATCGCTGTAGAGTGAGCAGCAGGGCCTAGAAGCTACCATGAGAAGCTGGAATCAAGAGTGATGCCAAAGAGATTTTGCTTTATCTATCTTTTGATTCTCCTCCTACAAAGACCCTACATCTGGGCTTTTTAAAGCTCCAAGAGTGAATGAACGAGCAGAATTTGCAAGGGGATGGGATTAGGGGTAGGCAGCAAGAGTCTCTTTTGCTGGCAGCTGTAGCCAGCTGTGAAAATGTTCCTCCTGCACAGATGGGCTTCTTGTGAACAAGAAAGGGGTAGAGAAGACTGAGACTGGAGCCAGGGGCTTTGATGAGCCAGGAGGGTAGGGGAGAGGGATTGGGTTTCCAGAGAGTTTAGGGAGCTGAGGTTACCATTAGCAGTCAGGAATGTAGGCTTCCAGGATGCCTACCCCAAGTCCATCACTCAGGAGGTGCAAATAACCTTGTCATCATCATTATCATCATCATGATTGTTGTTGTTTTTGCCTCACTTTCCTCACCAGTAAAATGTGGTTAAAGAGTACTACATAGTACTCTTACCTTATAGTGTGCTGAGGATGAGTGCGTTGGTATAATTTGAATATGTTAATGAATCTAAGTATATATACACACACACATATACATTAATATAAAGCACATAAAACATAAAATAAAAATGTGAGCTATTGTTAGTAACACTATTGTTAGGGCATTTTAGGAAAAAATGGAGTTGAAAAAAGCATGTCTCCTCCATGGTGTGTGCTGGAGAGGTGGAATGCACTGGGGAGGGGCCCTGGGGTTGCCAGATTTAGCAGCAGAACAAAAAGAAGTACATAGGACTTTGAGGTAAATTTGAATTTCAGATAAAACACACACACACACACACACACATACACACACATTCTTTGTTATTATCTGCAACACAATTTAACTAATGTTGTATCTTAGCTGCCAACTCCATGGGGTTAGGAGGGAAGGAAAACGAAATCTCTATACCTCTAGAGGAAAAACACTGATATATTAACAGCAGTACTCTCTCCAGCACCCTTCTTGTGTTGTGTTTCAAGAAGGTTGAGGCCAGACAAGGGAGCCTCTCTACAGCCTCTACCTGTCTTCAAGAGCTCAGGTCAGGCAGACATTTCTCGGCATTAATCCACCCCATGAAACTGGAGACTGTGTTTGCTGGTTATGAAGCTATCCTGTCCTCCACCCCCATCCTTCCCCAAAATACACAGGCACAGAAACACAAGGGTTTTAACACAGAGGTGGAGAGGTTAAGGGAGAGAAGGGGTAGGGAAAGGATTAGAGTTTTATCAAAATAGCATCTGCAAAAATCCTTCCAGGACAGGCATTGCTAGGAGCATCATATCTATGGCCTGGGGCCAGGACAGGGGGAGAGGGGCACACCAGCCAGCTGTCCAGAGAGGGAGGAGTCCCTTGAGGATGGAGACCAGGTGCGTGTGCATGTGGTGGTGGGTTTAGGGCTCCCCTCCCTCCTTTCCCAAAGCACTGTGCACCACCCAGTTTTGTTTGACTTTTTGGTCCCACTATTACTTTTCAAGCATCAGGTAACAAGGGCTTTTTTAGCCAGAATATTGACATTGTGGGGCTCTTGCATTTCTCTGAGGATTTGTGTCTGAGAGCAGCTGAAAGCCCCTGGAGTAGGCGAGCTCGCAGGCCTGGGGACAGAACCCTGCTGCATTGGGGAGCTAGCTCTACTCCTTGGAAAACATCTTATCCCATTCCCTGTATGCACCCCAGGCTTGCTCTAAACAAATTTGTGTAGAACAGAGAGAAGAGAATATTTTATTTCTCAAGATCACCACGTCTCCCAACTCCCAACATTCTAAAGTTTCTGCACACCTTCTGGCTGCACCTGGAGTCTCCTCTCTCCTCTCTGCTGTGCTTCCTGTTCTCGCAGGCATTTTCTGTTTCCTTTCTGCTTCTCATGTCCACTTACAGGAAAAAGGACAAAGAAGGCAGAGTGGCTCATTTAATTACAGCCTCTCCTGAGGTACAGATGGACTTTCCAAGCACGATATCAAGGGGAGAAATCCACCAGGAAAGTACAGGCACACCAGCTTCTGTCACATTTCACTTTATTGCACTTCACAGGTACAGGGGGTTCTGTAAGGGTTGTCCTGAAGTTGAATCTGAAGAGGTACATTTATCTGTTACTTGTAATAACCTCCATCTGTAAGTGTGAGTTGTATGCAAGTTGTATGGCTGTAACTTGGGGAATGCCTATAATGCATTTGCCAACTGAAGGTTTGTGGCAACCCTGGGTAGGGCAAGTTTGTCAGATCCATTTTTCCAACAGTGTGTGATCACTTCGTCTTTCTGTGTCATGTTTTGGTGATTCTTGCACTATTTCGAATTGTTCCATTCTTTTTATATCCATATTGGGGATCCGCAATCAGTTTTGTTGTTACTATTGCAACTGCTTAGGAGCAGCGTGAACTGCCTCTATATAAGATGGCACACTTAATCGATCAATGTGTGAGTTAAGACTGCTCCACCAACTAACCATTCCCCCATCTCTCTCCAGCTCCTCAGGACTTCCTGTTCCCTGAGAAACAATAATATTGAAATTGGGCCCAATTAATAATCCTAGAATGGCCTCTAAGTGTTCAGATGTCAGGAAGAGTTGCGTGTCTTTCACTTAAAGTCAAAAGCTAGAAGTGATTAAGCTTAGAGAGGAAGGCATGTAGAAAGCTGGCTGAGATAAGCTGGGCCTCTTGCACCAAATAGCTGAGTTATGAATGCAAAACAAAAAGTTCTTGAAAGAAATTAAAAGAGCTTTTCCAGAGAACACAAGAATGATAAGAAAGCAAAACAGTCTATTTGCTGACATGGAGAAAGTTTCAGTGGTCTGGATAGAAGATCAAACCAGCCACAATATTCCCTTAAGCCTTTAGCTAAAGTCTAATCCAGAGCCAGGTCTTCTCTTCAATTCTGCGATGAGTAAAAGAGGTGAGGAAGCCACAGAAGAAAAGTTTGGAGCTAGTAGAGATTAGTTTAGGAAGTTTAAGGAAAGAATTTGTCTCCATAACACAGAAGTGCAGGGTAATGCAGCAAGTGTTGACATAGCAGCAGCAGCAACAACAGCAGGGAGTGATCCAGATCTAAGATCTTTGACAAATTTGTCTACACTAAACAATAGATTTTCAATGTATATGAAACAGCCTTCTATTGGAAGAAGATGCCATCCAGGAATTTTGCAGCTAGAAAGGAATAGTCAATGCCTAGTTTCAAAGCTTCAAAGGACAGGCTGACTTTCTTTGCTAGGGGATAATGCAGATGTGATTTAAAGATGGAACCAATGCTTGCTGGCATTCAGAAAATTCTAGGGCCTTTAGAAATTGCTAAATCTACTCTGCCTATGCTCTATAAATGGACTGGCAAAGCCTGGATGATAATTCATCTATTTACAGCATGATTTACTGAATACTTTAAGCCTGCTGTTGAGACCTACTGCTAAGATCCCTTTCAAAACATTGCTGCTCATTGACAATGCACCTGGTCACTTACGAGCTCTCGTGGAGATGTACAAAACAGATGTACTGTTTTGTTTTGTTTTGTTTTTTACCTGTCAACACAACATCCATTCTTTAGTTCATGGATCAAGGAGTAATTTTGACTTTCAAGTTTTATGATTTAATAAATACATATTTAAGTTTGTAACTGCCATAGATAGTGATTCTTCTGATGGATCTGGGCAAAGTAAATTGAAAATCTTCTGGAAAGAATTTACCATTCTATATGCCAGTAAGAACATTCATTATTCATGGGTGGAGATCATAATAGCAATATAAACAGGAGTTTAGAGGAAGTCGATTCCAACTCTCATTGGTGGCTTTGAGGGGTTCAGGATTTCAGTGGATGAAATAAATTATCAACTCAGTTGTGTTGGAAATAGTAAGAGAACTAGAATTAGAAAGTGGAGCCTGAAGATGGGATTGAATTCCTACAATATTGGGACAAAACTTGAACAGATGAGGAGGCACTTCTTATGGATACACAAAGGAAGTAGTTTCTTGAGCTGGAGTGTATTTCTGATGAAGATGCTGTGGACATTGTTGAAATGTCAACAAAAGATTTAAAGTATTACATAAACTTAGTTGATAAAGCAGTGGAAGAGTTTAGAGGATTGACTATAATTTTGAAAGAAGTTCTACTGTGAGGAAAATGTGATCAAACAGTATTACATATTACAGAAATATCTTGTGAAAAGAAGAGTTAATCGATGTGACAAACTTTATTGTTATCTTAAGAAATTGTCCAACCACCCTAATCTTTAGCAATCACTACCCTGATCAGTCATCAGCCATCAGCACTGAGAGAAGGCCCTCCACTAGCAGAAATATTACAACTCACTCTTACCAAAAGCTCAGATGAGTGTAAGCACTTTTTAGCAATAATGTGGTTTTTTTTTTTTTTTTGAGACGGAGCCTGAAGCTATCCCCCTGGGTAGAGTGCCATGGCATCACAGCTCACAGCAACCTCCGACTCCTGGGCTCAAGCGAGTCTCCTGCCTCCGCCGCCCAAGTAGCTGGGACCATAGTCGCCCGCCACAATGCCTGGCCATTTTTTGGTTGCAGCCATCATTGTTGTTTGGCGGGTCTGAGCTGGGGATTCGAACCCACCACCTTAGGTGTACGTGGCTGGCGCCTTAGCTGATTGAGCCACAGGTGCCAAGCCAATAATGTGTTTTTAAATTAAGGTATGTTTTCCAGACATAATGCTATCACACAGTTAATAGACGATGGTATAATATAAACATAACTTTTATATGCACTGGGAAACCAGAATATTTATGTGATTTACTTTGTTGCATGAGACATTCACCTTAATTTGCAGTGGTTTGGAACCAAAGGTACAACATTTTTGAGGTACACCTGTATTGATAGATGTGTTTGTATAAACCTTAAAGACTTTCGTGTGACTCAAAATATTATAAAAAAACAAAAGGTCACATTTGTGTTTTATATCTGTATCTTGTTTATATGAAGAGCTCTTACAAATCATCTTGTTGTTAGAGAAGTGTACATGACATACCAAAGAATTTAAATGATCAATAAATATATATATTTATATAAAAAGTTCAACCTGAATGGTGACAAAAGAAATTCAACTTAAAGTAGCAATGAACTATTATTTTTGTGTGTCTTAAAAATGACAGAATTTTTTTTTAAAAGATAATACTATTGGCAAGAATATAGAGAAACTTGGACTCTTCAAGTGCTGTCCACTGTACTGTTAAAATGTTCAATGTTGTGGAAAGATACTGAGGCAACCCAAATCAAGAACTAAAAATGTCCCTACCCTTCAGACTAGTTATTCTGCTTCTAGAAAAGACACTCATTAGAGGCCAGAGAGATGCAAGGCAGGCTGATGGGGGGGGGGGTGTCACCTATCTGCAGAGAGGGCAGTGGAAAGACTCTAGAAATAGAGCTAGAAGATCCAGTTCCAGCTGGAGGAGCATGGAGGAGACAAATGAGGTGGGCAGTGAAAACCCCTCTGCTGGATGGAGGCCAGCAGAGTGGTGGAAAATAGCTGTGGGTGCCAGGAGAAGAATGAATTGAGTGAGAGGCCAGGGAGGGTGGGAGGAGAGGGCACAGGGCAGGCCTTGCAGGAATCGGAGACATGGAGTGTGAGATGATGATGATGATTCCAGCTGTCCTGAACCTGGTCTGCTGATTTCATGCTGGCAGGAGGAGGGCCTGGGGGGAGCTGAATAGGCAGGCAAGGCAGGGAAGGGGGTGTTGTGGAGGACCTGGGGCCAGGGTCAGGGTTTGGGGTGCCATGTTCTCCCTAAGAGAGGGATTCTTTTTTATTTGTCTAGTTTGAGGGGTGCTAATTGTATTCTGAGAAAGGCCAGGACACCCTGAAAGAGAATGTCAGCTTGGGTCCTTCTGGAGGGCATCCTCAAGGTGCTCCATCTTTGTCATGGCCTTGGAAAGTGCCATTAATGACTAGGGGAGAGGGAGAATTTGCAGCCAGAGTCAGGGGTGACCTGAGGGCTCCCTTGATTCCTGGAAATCTCACTGCCCTCCTGGTCTTGTCTTTCTGGTCCATTTCTCGGTGGCCATGTGGATGGGAAGGCCTTGCAGAACGTTCTCTAGAGAACAAGGCTGACGTAGGGAATCAGGTAGGGGAGAGCTGGTCAGACTGTGAGCCTGTTCTCAAAACTCCTCTTGTTCTTCTTCAGTATTTCCAGGAGATGAAACAAAGGCAGGTGAGAAGGAGAAACTACCTGTAAAGATGAAGATAGACTTACTGTTTGTCATCTCCAAGCCCTGGAACCCAGTAGTAAGAGCTTCAATCCTTCATCAACTGAATTTTTTTAGGTCCCCTTTCAGCTACCTGCTCTAGAGACTATAATCTACCCCACACTGTTATGTCCCAAACTCTTATCTAAGACCCCATTTTGTCTTATCTAAGTTTGTTGTTCACGTGACATTAGCCCATTTCGTCTCTTATTCTCTGCTCTTGGTAGAGGACAAGCTTTTTACATGGAGAGAACCCAAAGGTAAAATTGTCTAAAACTGTTAGAGATGGCATCAAGGCCCTGTGCTCCCCAGAGATAATGCTGAGGCACATCTTCCCAGAGAGGTGGGCTCAGGGAATGACAAATGGCAGAAGGTCACAAAAAGAAAGACTTATGTGAATCTGGAAAAGAGATGGAGTCTTTGAGATTCCTTTCTTTCCCTTCCTTCTCTTTCCTCCCTAGCTCCCATTACTTCCCTCTTTTCTTTCTTCTTTCCTTCCTCCTTATTTCACTTTCTCTCTCTCTCTCTCCTTTTTCTAATTCTCTGTTTTATAGCCTCATAAAATACAAATCATATAGCACCCAATTCTCCAATTAAAAGTGTGCAATTCAACAATTTTCATCTTATTAATAGAGTTGTGTGTCACTATAATTTTAGGAAATTTTCATTCTCTCCAAAGAAACCTAGACCCCCTAGTCATCTACCCCCTAAATCCTGCCATCACCCCCAGCTCTAGGTAAGGACTAATGTACTTTCTCTGTGAGATTTCTTAATCCAACAGCCAACTCACCCTGTGATGTGAATTTATAGTATGCTTTAAGAGCCTATGAAGCACTTTCCTATATTCACTCTAATTTATATATTTTTATCGACTCATTCAAGTAAGCAGGGAAGGTGGTTTTATCTTGGATTTTTCAAATAAATAAATGGGATTAAATGGGAGTGTCTTTGAATGACAAAATTCCAGTTTCCATACAAGAATGGAGTGATGTGGCTCTTCACAGCTATGAAAAAAATAAGAGGAGTTGGTGAGTAGTATTTCCCTCATTTTAGGAAAATAATGGCAAAAATCAAAATGAAGAAGCAAGAAGAAAGGGCTGAAGCTGCATTTGGGGGACCTGAGATGGAGCACCTGTTAGGTCCCTCTAATGAAGATTTATGAACTGCCGAAGTGCACTGCCAAAGGTAGCAGCAAGATCTCCCTTTCTTGGGATTAAAAAGAAAACAAAACACAGCAGAGAGTTCTCTGGCAGGATTTATTTTAGGGAGCAGTTGTATTGGGAGGCTGCGGATGGATTAGGTGGCTCTCCACAGCACTAGGATGCCAGGAAGGCAGGTGGCAGAGGGATGCCATCACGCTTACATGAAGTTATTCATAGCCCCTGGACAGAGAAAGTCTTATTTATTTTTGGTCTTTCTGTCTGTAAAGTGAGAAGCCATATGCTCCCCCATTAGTGGGGAAGCATTGTCGAAACTCTGGAGAAAAGGCCAATACAACTCTTGCCCTTAATGTCAGCTTTTATTTGCCTATCAGTGTTTTGATCATCTGCTGCTGTGTAAAAAGCTACTGTAAAACTCAGTGACTCGAAACAACAGTTTATCATTGTAGCTCACAGTTCTGTGTGTTGACTGGGTTCAACTGGAAAGTTCCTGTTTGGGTTCTAGCTAGCATTGCAGTCATCTGAAGATTCTTCACTCCTATGGCTGGCTGGCGGCTGATGTGGCTGATGGCTGGGAGCTTGGTTGGGGCAGTTAAACGTCAAATGGACTATTGTCACATAGCTTCTCTGTGTGTTGCTTGGGATTTTAACTACATGGTAGTCATTTTGTCTGAAGGGTCCAGGTTGGCTTTACTTACATCTTGGCCCCTTGATGGGACAACAGGAGGACTGAGCTCATCTGGGTTTCTCTTTCTCTCTTTGTAGCCTCAGCACCTGCTCACCTGTTCTCTCCAGTATAGTGGTCAGAATGGCAGGTCAGGGCTCCAAGATACCAAGACAGACACTAACAAGCCTTTTAAAGGTGTGGCCTAAATTGGCATAGTGTTACCTCTGCTATATTCTGTGGGTCAAAGCAGTATTGCCCATCCCAGATTTGAGAGAGAAAATAGACACTACCTTTTAATGGAAATAATGACAAAAATAGTGAAACTTTTTAATCTGCCATGCAGTAAAGGGGAGTCAAATGAGAAGAATGCAGAGAGCTTCAACACAAAAATTAACAAAAGTGGGCATTTTAATAAACATCTAGACCTAAGAATTGGGCCAGAGTGGTGTAATGAAAGTTGAAAAATTCTAAAATAGTTAAAACAACTGAGTTATATGAGCTACATCTTAGAATAATTCAGTACTTACTTCGTTTAGCAAATATTTATTAAGGTCAAGCACTCATATTACAAAGGGAAATATGTACCTCAAAGTTAGACAGTCTGGGCATAAAATAATCTCCAAAATAAAAAAAAAGTAGTTATACATATATTATGTTCAACATAAAGTGTTATGGTTTATTTCCAAAAACTGCATGGAAACAATGCTGTAAAGATATAATCAAATTGTTGGCACAGGTCTCCTGATTTAGCATGGTATCAGGCAAAAAAGGAAAGAAGTATTAATCATTATTAACATCAGGTCTCCTGATTTAGCATGGTATCAGGCAAAAAAGGAAAGAAGTATTAATCATCTATTAACAAAAATAGATGAAAGATATGAGATAGGGTGGCCAAGTTAAATAGATTTCTCTGGAGAGATTCCTTCTGGTGGGTATAAGTGCCTTCAAAGAACATTATTTTGGGAGCAAATGTTCAAGACCCTTTGGTTCAGCTGAAATTGCTCAGGGGCCTTGAAGAAACAGTGGTTATAATTCATGTTTCTGGACCAAGACTTTTTGACATATCCAAAAAGACTCCCACAGGGATGTGAGGTTGCTGGATCGAGGGACACAGCATTGCGATTGTGCAATATCTATATCAGAGCCCTACTCTAAAAACAAGGCACAGTTCTGAGTAAAAGGGGAGAAACAGGGAGGGAGGGAGTAGAGGAGAGAAGCCCTCAAAGATGGAAATAGAGTTGGACAATCCCGTAGGAGGCAGAAGAAAGGAAGAAAGGGTGGGAGAGTTTAACCACACTTGGATTGGCCAAGGCCAATTATTAAGAGCTGAGTTGATTGGAAGGCAAGTTAGTTTAAAAAAAAAAAAACACCTGTCATTTTTGGCTAATTTGGCATTTTAAAATATTGAATAGATCAGTTTTAGTGCAGAGCTAGCCACTATACGATACCAAACCACACAGAAAACTTACAGGGAAAAGGAAGATGGTCGTTAGGCAGGAGGTAGAGAGTCAGCCTCTACACTGTCCTTTTTGGCTTGCCTTGGACCCTCGGCTGGAGTCAGACCGAAGATAAGAAATCTAATGCTCTAGTGTAGGGAAAGAATTTCTAAGGAAGAAGATGCATCCTCTCTTTCTCCCTTCTCTAATCCACTCTTTGCCTTGCCCCCAACTCACCTTCTTAAAACATTGCTTTCCTTGCACCTTTCTCTTGCTTAATGCCCTACAGTAGTTTAGGTTTGCAGAAGAAAATATGCTTCTAAATTTTGCATTTTAGACTACCAAGCAAGCTCTGCTATTTAATTTTCAAATCTGCTAATACCCAGCAGTACCAGAATGGTCCTATAGGTTCATACCCTCTACCTTGGTACTTTTTCACTACCTGAAACATATTCTTGCCTTTCTTCTGATTCTGAACATTCCCCACAATCTTCCTGTACAATGAAGTTTCCTGGGTCACTCAAAGTGAGCTCCCTCTGTTCTCCTTAAACAAGGATATTTAAAAATTCATTTATTTATTTGCTGAATCAAAATTCATTTGATGAACATACTTGCCAAGCATCAACTATTTTCCAGGCCCTAGGCACATAGATGTAAGATCATTCTCTACCCTCAGAAAGTTGGACAGGAAAAGGAAGAATTCCCAGGTCCTATGGAACTCACTCAGTAGCAATATCCTATTGCTCTAGTTTGCAGCTTGCATTCTTCATGTTCTCTTCCTGTTGATTATCTATAAAATACTTTGCTTAAAGGCAGAGAACCTGCCTTCAGGTTCTTTTTATCTTCCTAAGGGCCCTGCCTATATTACACTCCCTAGAAACACAAAGAGCTTGAAAACACTTGAGAACAGAGGACTGGCGATAACAGCTGCACAACAGTGTAGAGAGCAGGCAGAGATCGGCAGGGGAGATCTGAGGGCTGTAAAAGGAAAGAAATGACTCTGTGTGACGAGCGGAACCAAAATCAGAGAAAGATGGATATTTTCCCCATTTATAATCTACCTGTCAATGAGGAAGCCCTCTGAAGTGTTCTTAATTTGCAACCTCTCATCATGTTCTGGGGTTGTGTAAACATGAGACACAGCTCTTCCTCTGAGAAACAGTGCATGGTGTCATTAGAATTGGCGGGTGCAGAGCACCCCAAGCACAGAGGGTACCGTGGCTGCCTCCCCTCTCAGAGGTGTACTGGGCAGGTAGTCAGGTTCTGTTTGAACAAGCATGGTGGCCACGGACCCATTCTGGGATTCCGAAGAGAGACTCTGTCTGGGCCTTTCCCTCTCCTTCTCATTCATGTGGGTTATATGAGGTCACTTGAACACACAGCTCAGAAAGAAAATATCATAAGTGGTGAGGAGTCAGGAAATGGGATCATAGCCTTGGCCTTGATTCTAATTGACTTGTGTGACTTGAGGCACTACCCTCTCCTCTGGGCCTTAGTTTCCCCATCTGAAACATAAGGGAGCTGAAATAGCCATTTTGCTCAACCTTTTTCTTAGAACTCCATAGAGCCGACATGCAGGGGCAGAGGACACAGAGGTGGTGTGGGGTTGTCTGAGAGGCCCAAAGGGGAACTGGCAGACCCCTTCCTCACTCAAGACCCCCTGTGCAGAAAACACTTTGAATCCTCTGCACTAGAATGTGGACTTTGATTTATCAGGGTGCCAAACTGAAATTAATTTAAACAGACTCCCACCTAATATACACATTTTGATAAATTGTATAGATTTTCTACCATCTATACATGGGGTAACTATAGACAACATTAATTAATTATTATCATTATTTGCAGTTTTTGGCCAGGGCTGGGTTTGAACCCACCACCTCTGGCATATGGGGCCAGTGCCCCACTCATTTGAGCCACAGGTGCTGCCCCTTTTTATTTTTTTAAGAATGAAATAAATCTAGCTGGAAGGTTCCACATTGTCTTCCCACATCCTTGTCTTATCAAGTTCCTGAGGTGCACACACTCTGGCTTGGGGACCGCTGGCTTGCAGGGGTCTATGGGTTCTTTCCAGCCCTGCTGTCCTAGGCATCTATGAACAGTGCTAGTGTTCCCCAGCCTTGTTTACTGCTCATAGAAGAAGCCATGTCCTGGGTTCTGGGGGCAGCAAAAGCATAGCAATCCTTATAGCGGGAGAAAAAAAATCCTCTACTGAAAACTTAAGTCTATGATAGCTGCTTGGGCCCACACTGCCAGCTCTGGTGTCTGCCTGGGCCTCTCCCAGGCCTCTCCCCTGCTCTTACCTGTAGAGTTTCTCCAGTCTCCTGGGGAAACTTCTCAGAACATGTCTGGCATGTGCCTCTCTAGCTATGAACCAGTAGCCTTGAACCAGCCTGTGCCGGGAGATTTTCCCAGAAATCTTCTCATGAACAAAGATTAGCAGCTGTAACTCTCTCCAGCACTGTCTAAAGAGCATTTTGTGAGGAGCAAGGAGCTTCGGGGATGTGCGTGACATCATCTCCCCTCTCCCCATGCTCTGGCCAAGTGGCTGCTCTGGTCCTGGGAAAGAAAGAGAGTCAGGGGAAATCACTGGGTCACTTTCTTTGGGAAGACCGCAGGGCTCAGGGGAGCAGAGGCTGAGGCCCAGGCCCTAGTCCCCATCCACTCATAACTCACTTGAGAGACATGCAAAGCCATCAGAACTGCCAAAAACCTCCTTGCCAAAGCAGGCTTCTTTCCAAATGGGCTTCTATATTTATGTGAAACTGAAATAAAACACAGTGTTAAAAGGCAACAGATACACGGTCAGGCAATCGCTCACAAGTGCATGTTTAGTGAACGCCAGGACACAGCACAGTAATGCCTTGGTGGTCCTCAGGTGCTCTGACCCAGGTGCAGCCAGAAGATTGTCCACAGACAAAGGCTGACCAGGTTGAATGCCCCTCTCTCACAGTATGGCCAGCTGAAACCTTGGACACTGTATTAGTTTCTTACAGCTGCTATAACAAAGTGGTACAAACTAAGTGGCTTAAAACACCAGAATTGACTCACAGTTCTGGACATTTGAAGTCTAAAATCCAGAGGTGTTGGCAGGGCTGTGCTCTGTTGGAGGGCTCTAAGAATGGATCCTGTCTAGCTTTCTTGGTGGCCAGCATTCTTGATATTTGTTGGCTTGTGGCTGCATCACTCCATGTCTTTGCATGGCCTTCTCTCTTCTGTGTCTGCATCTTTTTGTCTTAAAGTTCCTTCTTCTTAAAAGGGCACCAGTCATTATTGGATTTAGTCCCAGCCCCATCAAATAAAACCTTATCTTAACTTGATTATGTCTGGGAAGACTCTGTTTTCAAATAAGGTCACCATCACAGGTTCTGGGAGGATATAAATTTGGGGGGGAAACTGTTCAATCCAGTATAGACAACCAAATGCACCTTTTGCCACAGAAGAATTGGATACAGAGAGAAAGAGTTTGCTTTGCTTTTTTAAACTCAGAATATCACACTTATATGTGCCAGATTAGCAAAGAACTCAGGCAAATGGGAAAAGTGGGGGCCTTGCAGTCAGCTTTTAGGGTCTTTATGCTTGCAGGTCCATCAGAAGCCCCAGTGCTTATGTCCTCTCTCAATATAACCAGGCAGCTAGAGGGCTCACCACTTTCCAAAGATCTCCAGGAAAGTGGCTATACAACTCACATCTTTGGTGGACAGCAAAAGGTCCAAATTTCAAATAAAAGTAATCAAATCAAAGCCCTGTCTGAGCTGTGTTAGCTGAGAAGGATGTAGGAACATCTATTTTGGATTTTTAAGGAGAGTTTTTGGGGCCAGGTACAGTGACTCACACCTATAATCCTAGTATTCTCAGAGGCTGAGGCGGGTGGCTTGCTCATGCTTAGGACTTCAAGACAAGGCTGAGCAAGAGGGAATCTCCTATCTCTACAAAAAACAGAAAATCTAGCTGGGCATTGTGGTGGGCACCTGTAATCCCAGCTATTTGAGAGGCTGAGGTGAGAAGATTGATTGCTCAAGCCCAAGAGTTGGAGGTTGCTTTGAGCCATGATGCCATAGCACTCTACCAGGGGGACAGAGTAAGATACTTTCTCAAAAAAAAAAAAAAGTCCTTTTGGACTAGCTGGATCTGCCCAGTCTTAAATTCTTCTAATTTCTTCATTGCCTATTCTCACTCCATCTTTCCCTGCTTCCTTTTACCTTTTCTGTGTTCTCTGATTTTAAGTTTCTAAAAATTAAAAAAAAAATCTGTCTACTCCTTTTTGGGCCAATTGGTTACATCTCCAGCTGAGAAGTCTGCTCCCCGACAGGTGCTAATGCATGCCCTTGTCCCAGTCACTCACTTTTGCCTCTAATCCTCTCTCAGTTCACATGGATGGACTGGAGATGAGGAAGAGGAGATTTGAAAAGGGGGAGGACGTGCTGGAGAAATGACACCTTGGAGAAAACATCGGAAAATGCCAGGAAATTACTGAAACTCAAGCACTGAGCCCAGCCAAGACCAAAAGCAGGGAAAGTGCAAATGAAAATATGAAAAACCTTGAAACCCAAGCAGGCAGCCCAGGATTTCATGCAGTGAATGCACAGAGGCAACAATCTAGAAAAATGTAGAGAAAAAATTGGAAAAAAAGGGGACTAGTAAGCAGGGGCAAGGAACGAAGGTGCTGGACAGTTTGTGGAGTTTGGTGAAGCTCTTTATCCATCATATTGACTCAGGAAACTTTTTAGGGCTTTAGAGTTTGGTATCTGGATATGTCTTACTGAAAACGTCCTGAAATATTCACATCATCTGGTCTACCAAGCCCTTGGCTTTAGATCCATGTTGCTGGAATGGGGCACACTGATTCACTACATCTTTTAAGTTTCCCAAAGAGGGTCCACCTCTTTCCCTTAGGTCCTCATTGTAGACTTCCCATGGTGTCTAGACTAAAGCTGGTGGGGCTCCCTAGGAGCCATGGCTGACTTGGAGTCAGCCACGAAGGCCACATCTTTCTGCTATAATTCCCCCTTCCTTTTTCAGCACCCTGTCTACTCCTTTCAGGCATCAACAGACCCACCCTCCTTCATTATTCCCCAAACTTAGGACCTACCTTTTCATCTTCTCTCAGATTAAGTATATCTCAACTAACTCTAAGAAGAAACCATTTGCTAGCTAATACCAACCCTCCACAGGCTTGACATCAGTGGTCTCCACCCCTAGATAGTCCACAGGTAATGGTCATTTACCTGGGAGTCCTGGACACCCAGAGCTTTAACCAAGTATATGGATTTGCAGTGGTGAACACACCTGGTCATCAGTCAGTCAGTGAGGGAGAAGTATTCAGGCCAAGTCACTCACACTTGACAGTATGTCATTAAAATTATTCTTGAAAATTCCTTAGAAAGATGAGCATTTTGCAGATTGTTGCTTCAACTAAAGAAACAGTGAGCTGCTCCAGCTTTAGAGAAAATCTGGTCTTTTGAACTTATTGAAATATATCATGTCAGTTTGAGTTTGGGATAACATGGGAGAAAAACAAAATCTTGGCCAAAAATACTCAACAGTTTGAAAGGCACGTGGTGCTGAGCTGGGCTGAAGGAAATACAGATTCCCACTGCACACTTTCCAACTACAGCCAGCAGAGTCAAATCAGGGGCAATTATGTCTTTTTTTTTTCTCCTTGCTGAGGACACAAGGTAAAATTTATGTGAGTTAAGAGTGAGCCAGAGTAACTCCTCTGTATTCACACGAGCTCCTTGGAGGGTGTGCCGTTGGAAGAAAGCATTAAGATCTCTCTTTCCCAAGCACCACTGGGAAAGCTGGGGTTGCCTTCGGATTCCATGGGTGGACATCTGCCCTGAGTGTTCTCCTCCTTCGAGAAGCACACAAGGCCAAGGTGGAGGAGTGATCCTGGAGAGTCAAAAGAATCTCACTTTATTTTTTTTGAGTTTTTCATAAGCAAACTGAATTTTATTCAAACTGGAACTTCCAAAGTGAGTCACAGCTTTCTGCTGTGGTCCTAGTCTCTGGCCTCCCCCACCCCCAGGCAGAGAAACCTGGGTGGGGCCAGAGAATGGTGCAGCCGAAGGGGAGGGGGCGCTGCAGCTGGGCAAACAGAGCTGCATTGTTCCCGCAGCTCCAGGTCTGCAGCCGGCTGGTGCTTTCTGCAGAGCATAGGCACATCCACATCGCGCCTGCTGCTGTTTACACAGGTGCCTTCCCTGCCCAGGGGAGCCTGGGCTTTGCAAACACGCATGACCACATGCTTCCATAAGATGGATGCTCACATCTGCACACTGCTGAGGGGAGAAACTGAGGCCCATGGTGGGGAAAAGAGCTTTCAGAAGCCGGAAGGGCAAGCAGGTGTCCAACTCCCCACTGGCTCTCTGGTTACTAGGCTGCTTTTCTCTTGTCAGACCTGCTCTTGACAGGGATAAAGCCTTTGGGCTTTGTACTCCGGGAGATTGTGGTGGCTTTCCCATCCACCATTCTGGGCTGAGGCCCAAGCTCTGAGACTCCTAGGGGTGGGGGGTGGCTGGTGATCCCTAACCACACCTGTGAGCAGGGGATGAGGGTGCTCTGAAGACCATGATTGCATTATAAGATCTCTCCTCCTTCCTCCCAGCACCCTCTTCACTCGGTTCATGCAGTTTTCTTCTCCCCTGCCCCAATGTCTCCTTAGAAACAAACTCTGAGGGAAGCCAAAGTAGAAACCCAGCCCATTCATTTATTGCTGCCTGTTGGTTCAATTGCCTTCTTTCAAGCCCTAGACTCAAATGTCCCAGATTCTTCCACAAGAAAGTCACAAGAAACAAAAGGGGTGAATGGGAGACCTAGATGCAAAGAAATTGCAAAGATGTATCCGGTTGTAAAAAATGGTCAAGTCTAAATTGTGCATCCGGAAGCGCCCACCTGCTCCTGAAACTGTAAAGAGATTCAAAGAAACAATTATTATTATTATTATTTTTTTTTTTTTTTGGAGACGGAGCTCAAGCTATCCCCCTGGGTAGAGTGCCATGGCATCACAGCTCATAGCAACCTCCAACTCCTGGGCTCAAGCCATTCTCCTGCCTCAGCCTCCCAAGTAGCTGGGACAACAGGCGCCCGCCACAACCCAGCCATTTTTTTG
>CAUYQV010055415.1:0-55371 GCA_963574575.1 Galagoides demidoff
TACATTAATGCAATTATGGGGTACAATGTGCTGGTTTTATATACCATTTGAAATATTTTCATCAAACTGGTTAACATAGTCTTCACTGCATTTTCTTAGTTATTGCATTAAGACATTTCTACTCTACACTTAGTAAATTTAACATGTACCCTTGTAAAATGCACCATAGTTGTGTTCCCACCAATTATCCTCCTTCCACCCATCCTGCTCCTCCCCTACCCTCCCTCTTCTCTTTCCCCTTCTTCTTGGGCTATAGTTGAGTTATACCTTTCATATTAAACCTATAAATTGATTTCATAGTAGGGCTGAGTACATTGGATGCATTTTCTTCCATTCTTGAGATACTTTGCTAAGAAGAATATGTTCCAGCTCCATCCATGTAAACATGAAAGAGGTAAAGTCTCTGTCTTTTTTTAAGGCTGCATAATATAGCACTCTTTTCTCTTTGCAAAAGAATCGCCTTAATGAGAATTCACGCTGCTATCAACAGAAATACTTGAGAATTAAATGTCGTGACTATTTTGGTAGAGAGATATTTTTCAACTGAAAATGAATAAATCAGATCTAAACTCAAGGTGTTGCCAAAATCTTCCAGCTTTATCTGTGTAGAAAGCTGGCCAATATGAATCCATGGGAGGTTGTGGAACATGATTCTGATCCTTCCAATATATTAACTTATGGTTTAGCTAGTATGCAGGCAACTGAATATATTTATTCTGAAGCTTTCATGTGAATATAGAATAATAGTTTAGAAGGTTGCTTGGGAGACACTTATTTCATGAGAAGATCACTCTAGAGGAGAGAAACACTATAATATGTCAGTTTTTCTCATATAACAATTCAGTGTGTAGAAAGTTGCTGTTTGAAGATCTATAATCAGTGGGAGTGGAGCAAGATGGCCAAATAGAAACCTGCAATAATCATCCCTCTGTGCAAACACCAAATTCAACAACTATCCACACGAACACCTTCAGTAGAACCCCCAAATCATACTACCTGATTTTCACCTTATATGAAGGAAAGAGGTACTTAAAAGGGAGGAAAACACAGTCTTTCCTTGCCTGTATCATCCCTCCTCCATTCCCCAGCAGGGATGCGCCAGCACACGCAGTAGAGAATCCATCTGCCAGGGAAAGGGACAGTGAAGTGAAATCCAGGGCCATCCTCATTCTGGGGAACACAGCACAGGGCAGAATTCAGCTGGTGCCCATGGAAAGAGCATTTGGTCCAGCCTAGTCAGAGAAGATTATTCACACAAAGACTTGAGTTCCAGCTACCCTGACTACTGGCTGACAGAAAGCAGCCTGAGAACTACACTAAATTTGTAAGGCAGATGGGCTACAAAGGCTGCAGTCCATGGGCAGTTCTTGTGGCTGTGCTGGTTGAGAGACAATGGAGAGTAATGCATATGACCCAACGTAACACCAGTGGTGATAGGCAGGCCACTGTACCCTCTCCCAACTATAGCCTCAGGAAGTCTTATTCCACTTGGAGAAAGAAAAGGGAAAATTTCAGAGGGCTTGGCTGTGTAACCTGGGTACCAGCTCAGCCACAGTAAAATAAAGTACCAAGTAGACTCCTGAAGCTCCTGAATGCAGGCCTCAGTTTCTGGATAGCATTTCTGGACCCACCCTGGGCCAAAAGGAAATGTGCTGCCCTAAAGGGAAAGACCCGGCCTTGTCAGGATTCACCACCTGCTCACTAAAAAACCCTTGGGCTTTGACTAAACCTCAGAGGTAGCCAGGCAAAAGTCACCATAGACTGTTGGTAAAACTGAGCTGGCTTCAGGTATAACCTTGCACTGTAGCCACAAGGGGAGTCCCCACATTACTACTTCCCCAGCTCTAGAAGTTGAGAGAAGAGAATGAGTTTGCCTAGTACCGTAAGGAATTCTCGTTTATCTTACCCAAGTCCACCAAGGCAGTACTACTAGGAATCTGTAAGAGTCACAGCGTTACTGGGCTTGGGGCCGCCAGTGCTGAGACAGGTACAGTGACCAAAGACTTAGATCACAATAGTCACTTCCCTTTGAATACCTGAAAACCCTTTCATGAATGATGGGTTCAAACAAGCCCAGAATATAAAGATTAAATTAAATACTTAACTCTTCAACATCTATTGACGAATATCCAGAAGCACCAAGAACACCCAGAAAACAAGACCTCACCAAATGAGCTAAATAGGGTACCGGTGACCAATGTAGGAACGAAGAACAATGTGACCTTTCAGATACAGATTTCAAAATAGCTATCCTGAAGAAGTTCAATAATAAAAAGAAATGAAGCAGAAATTCTGGAAGTTAAGGATACAACTGGCAAACTGTATCAGAGTCTCTCAATAGCAGAAGTGACCAAGCAGAAGAATTAGGAAGCTTGAAGACAGGCTATTTGAAAATGCAAAGGCATAAAAGGAAAAAGAATGAAAAAGAATGAAGCATGCCTACAATATCTGTAAAATAGCCTCAAAAACATAAATCTAAGAGATACTCAAAGAGGAGCTAGAGAAAGAGATTGGACAGAAAGTTTATTCAATGAAATGATAACAGAGACCTTTTCAAACCTAGAGAAAAATACCAATATTCAGGTATAAGAAAGTTACAGAACATCAAGCAGGTTTAAGAAGACACCTCAAAGCATTAAATAATCAAGCTTCCAAATGTCATGGATAAAGAAAAGGCCCCAAGGGAAGCAAGAAAAAAGAAAAAAATAATATATAAAGGAGCTCTAATATGTCTGGCAGCAGGTGTCTCAGTGAAAACCTTATAGGCCAGAGGAATATGGCGTGACATATTCAAAATGCTGAAGGAAAAGACCTAGCTCTACAATATTATATCCTACAAAAATACCCTTCAAATGTGAAAAAAAAAATAAAGATTTCTTAGACATACAAAAGCTGAGAGATTTCTTCAGAACCAGATCTGCTCTGTAAGACATGCGGCAAGGAGTTTCTCCACTATGAAAGAAAAGGATTTTAATGAACAAGAAGACATTATCTGAAATTAAGACTGAGGTAGGTGGATTGACTGAGCTCAGGAGTTTAAGACCAGCCTGAGCAAGAGTGAGACACCATCTCTAAGAAATAACTGGGTATTGTGGCGGGCACCTATAGTCCCAGCTACTTGGGAGGCTGAGGCCAGAGAATCACTTGAGCCTAAGAGTTTAAGGTTGCTGTGAGCTGTGACACCAGAGCATGCAACCCCAGGGCAACTGAGTGAGACTCTGTCTCAAAAAAAAAAAAAAGACACTTCTGAAATTAGCCAATTAACCAGTAATAGTAAGCAAATACAGAATAATTTATTGCTGTAATTGAGGGGTATAAACCACTTATATTTTGAGCAGGAAGAATAAAAGACACATCTATCAACTATAATAACTTTTGTGAGACGAAGATAGTATAAGAAGATATGGATGGAAACAATGAAAACTTAAAAGTGAGGGGAGGAGTTAAAGGAGCAATTTTCTGTTAGATTTCTCTTTGCGTGTTTGTTTGTAAGCAGAGTTATCCTGTGTTTAAAATAATTGGTTATGGCAGGGTATGGAGGCTCATGGCTGTATTCCTAGCACTCTGGGAGTCCAAGGTGGGTGGATTACATGAGCTTAGGTGTTTTGAGAGTAGCTTGAGCAAGAGTAAAACTACTTCTCTACTAAAAACATTAAAACTACCTGGGCATTACAATGGATACCTATAGTCCCAGCTACCTGGGAGGCTGAAATAAGAGGATTGCATAAACCCAAGAGTTAGAGGTTGCTGTAAGCTATGACACCATGACCCTCTACTGAGGGCAACAAAGTGAGACTCTGTCTCAAAAATAAATAATAATTATAAATTTTTTTCTGTAAGCCTTATGGTTAATGAAATGAAAATAAAATGAAATGAGAATAAAAAGGAAAAGCCTTACAACAGATAAACAAAAAATAAAAAGCAAGAAATTAAAACACAATACCAAAGAAAATCAATTTTAGCAAAGCAAAACAGGAAGAAATAAAGAAAGAGAGGAATACAAAATAACCCAAATGACGTAATAATATGCCACTATTAAGGTTTTATTCATAATAACATTGAATATGAATGCTCTAAACTCTCCAATCAAAAGATGTAGAATGGCTGAATGGATGAAATAGCAAGAGTCGAGCATATGTTATCTGTAAGAAACACACTTAATCTAGAAGGAAATACATAGACTGAAAATAAAGAAATAGAAAAATGTATTGCATCCAAGTAGAAACCAAAAAAGAGAAGCAATAGCTATACTTCTACTCGTTAAAATAGATTTCAAAACAAAAACTGTAAAAAGAGATAAAGAAGTTCAGTATATAATGGCAAGAGGTCAATTCGGCAAGAAGATATAATAATTCTAAATATATACATACCTAGCACTAGAACACACAGAAGTAAAGAGCAAATATTATCAAAGCTAAAGAGAGAAATAAACCCCGATACAATAATCATTGGTGACTTCAGCACTCCATTTTTAACACTGGACAGGATATCCAGACATAAAATCAAGAAACAACATTGTTTTATGCCTTAGGTTTAAGTCTGTTACCCATGATGAATTAATTTTTGTGAGTTGGGAAAGATATGGATCCTGTGGCTATCCAATTTCCCCAGTACTATTTATTGAATATGGATACTTCTGCTTTGTTAGAGATCAGATGGCAATATGAGGATGATTGAATGTCCATATTTTCCTGTTCTAATCCATTAGTCTATGTCTAGTTTTGTGCGAGAACCATGCTGTTTGGGTTACTATACTTGGAGTACACCTTGAAGTCTGGTAAAGTGATGCCTCCCAGTGTGGGTTTTTTCCTTAAGATTGCTTTGGCTATCCAGGCTCTTTTCTGGTTCCATATGAAGCATACACACGAAGCTATGAGAATTCTAGGAGAAAATATTGTAAAAAATTATTATAGACAGTATCCTCAGCAGATAATTTATTAATAAGGCCCCAAAGGCAGTTATAGCAACAACAAAAATTAACAAGTGGGACCTGATTAAATTAAAACCTTTCTACACAGCCAAGGAAACAATCAGTAGAGCAAACAGAGAACCTACAAAGTGGGAGGAGATATTTTCTTGCTGTACATATGACAAAGGGCTAATAACCAGAGTCAATAAAGGGCCCAAGTAACTCAGCAAGAAAAAACCAAACCTATAAAATGTGAGCAAAATACATGAGCAGAAGCTTTTCAAAAAAAGATAGACTAATGGATAATAAACATATAAAAAAAATGCTCTGTCTCTAATCATTAGGGAAATGCAAATCAAAACCACAATTAGGTATGCCACCTAATTCCAGTGAGAATGGCTATTATCAAAAATATCTCAAAACAATGTTGGCGTGGATACAGAGAGAACTGAACACTTGGATATTGCTGGTGGGACTACAAACCAGTACAATATCTACGGGAAGGGTATGGAGATACCTCAAAGAACTATACCGACCATTTGATCTAGGGAACCCATAATTGGGTGTTTACTCAAAGAAAAAAAGTCATTTTATGAAAAAGTCACATGCACTCAAATATATATAGCAGAACAATTCACAATTGCAAAGATGTGGAATGAACCCAAGTGCCCATTGACACATGAACAGATTAATAAAATGTGGTTTATGTAGACCATGGAATACTACTTAGCCATGAAAAAATGAACTAAAATCTTTTACAACAACCTGGATGGAACTGGAGGCCATTCTTCTAGGTGAAGTATTGCAAGAATGGAATAGTAAACACCACCTGCACTCACTGTTAACCTGGAATTGACTCACTGGCAGCCGCGTGCATAAATGGTAGTAAAACTTGATGGAAAGGGGGGAGGGGATGCTGGGGAGGGTTAATTCACACCTTGGTGGCTCAGTGCACACTATCCAGGTGATAGACACACTTATGTCCAACTTTGACTCAAACTGTACAAAAGCAATTTATGTAACAGAAATCTTTGTAATCCTTTAACGTCCTAAAATTAAAAAAAGAAAGAAGCACTGGACTTAATCTGTACTACAGATCAAATGGACCTGATAGGTAATTACTGAATATTTCATCCAGCAGCTGCAGAAAAGTTTTTCTTCTCAGCTCATGGATCATTTTCAAGGACAGACCATATGTTAGGCCACAAAACAAGTCTTAAAAAACTCAAAACAATTGAAATCACACCATGTATTTTCTCTGACCATAATGGAATAAAACTGGAAATAAATAACAAGAGGAACATTGGAAAATAGACAAACATAAGGAAATTAAACAATATGCTCCTGACCACTGGGTCAATGCTGAGATAAACAAGGAAATTAAAAAATTTCTCAAAACATATGAAAAATGAAGACACAAAATATCACAATTTATGGGATACATGAACAGCCATAATAAGAGGAAAGCTTATAGCATTAAGTGCCTATGTCACAAAAATCAAAAACCTTCAGATAAACAACTTAATGATTCACGTCAAAGAACTAGAAAAACAAAAGCAAAACAAAATTAGTACAAAAAAAGAAACAATGAAGATTAAAGCAAAAATAAATGAGATTGGGATCAAAAAATAATACAAAAGATCAATTAAATAAAAAGATTTTTTAAAAAGATAAAGTAATTATACTTTTAGCCAAACTAAGAAAAAAAAAAAGATGACACAAATAAATAAAATCAAATAAAAAAGAGACATCACAACTGATACTGTGAAATTCCAAAGGATCATTAGAGACACTTCTGAATAACTGTAGGCTAATAAATTAGAAAACCAAGAAGAAATGTATATGATCCTAGATACATACTCCTAAGATTGAACCAGGAAGTAACATAAAAACTGAATAAACCCATAACAGGTAACAAAAAAGAAGCAGTAATCAGGCACCGCCTGTGGCTCAAAGGAGAAGGGCACCAGCCCCATCTGCTAGAGGTGAGGGTTCAAACCCAGCCCCAGCCAAAAACTGCAAAAAAAAAAAAAAAAAAAAAAATAGCAGTACTCAAAAGTCTCCCATGAAAAAGAAAAAGCCCAAACTTCATGGCTTCTCACTGAGCTGAATTCTACCAAGAATTCAAAGAAGAATTAATACAAAGCCTATTTAAATTATTATAAAAAATCAAGGAGGCAATGCTCACAAACTCACTCTATGAGTCCTGTATCACTTGAATGCTAAAGCCAGATGAAGACACAAAAGATAAAGTATAGGCTAATATTTCTGTTGAAAACAGATGCAAAAATAATCAACAAAATCTCAGCAAACAGAATTCAAAAAACATTCAGAAGACATCGATACAGGGGTAATCATCCCAGGGTTTCAAAGATGATTCAACATATAAAAATCAGTGAGTGTGATATACCATATCAACAGAATGAAGGGTAAAAATCATGTGATCATTTCAATTGACACTAAAAAAATTCAATAAAATTTGACCTCTCTTTCGGATAAAAATTTAAAACACTCGGTATAGCTCCCAACAAGATAAAAACCATACGTAACAGACCCGCAGCTGAATATATACTGAAAGGGGGGGGGGGGGGATGAAAGCATTTTCTCTAAGATCTGAATGCACACTTTGACTACTGTTACTCAACAAAGTTCTGGTTATAATGGTCAGACAAAAGAAAGAACAGGCCTCCAAATTGGAAAGGAATAATTCAAATTATCCTTGTTTGCTGACAATTTGATTTTAAAGCTAGATAAACCTAAAGTC
This sequence comes from Galagoides demidoff, assembly GCA_963574575.1. NCBI lineage: Eukaryota > Metazoa > Chordata > Mammalia > Primates > Galagidae > Galagoides > Galagoides demidoff. The sequence goes on from CAUYQV010055415.1 coordinate 7,674, forward strand.
TCTCCAAAAAAGAAAAAAAAAAAAACTTTTAGAATTGATAAACAGATTCCATAAAGTTGTAGGCCACAGAATCATATACAAAACTCAGTAGCATTTCTATATGCCAAGAGTAAAAATCTGAAACAGAAAGGAAGAATGAAATCCCATTTAATAGCTACAAAAATAAATAAAATAACCTAAGAATAAATGTAACCAAAGAAGTAAAAAAAATCTCTATAGTGAAAACTATAAAACATTGATGAAAGAAATTGAAGGGGACACACACAGAAAGAAAAGATAGTCCACGCTCATGGATTAGAAGAATCCGTATTGTTAAAATGTTCAGACTACCCCAAACAATCTACAGATTCAGTGCAATTATTCTCAAATACCAATGATGTACTTCTTGAAAATGGAAAAATAATCCTAAAATCTACCATGTTTCCCTGAAAATAAGATACTGTCTTATATTTATTTTTTCCTCAAGAAGACACACTAGGACTTATTTTCAGGGGATGTCTTCCTCTCTGTGCCGAAATGCATGGCTTGGCTATGCAGCATATCTGCATAGCCACGCCCATCACTAGGTCTTATTTTCAGGGCAGGGCTTATATTTAACAAATGCATATAAATCCTGCTAGGGCTTATTTTGGGGGTAGGTCTTATTTGTGGGGAAACACAGTATATGGAACCACAAAAGATTCATAATGACTAAAACCATCCTCACCAAAAAGAACAATCATATCACCTACCTTAATATTATCCCAAAATAGCATAGTATTGACACACAAACAGACACATAGACCAATGAAAAAAAATAGAGAACCTAGAAATACATCCACACATTTATACTGAATTTATCTTCAATAAAATTGCCAAGAACCTATAGTAGGGAAATAGTAGGGAAAGGACAGTCTCTTCAGTAAATGGTGCTGGGAATGCTGAGTATCTATACACAGAAGAATGAAACTAGGCCTTCATCTCTCACCATGTACAAAAATCATAATAATGGATTAATCCTTAATTCTAAGATCATAAAACTATCAAACTATTATAAGAAAACTATGAGGAAATGTTTCAGGGCATTGGTCTAGACAATGATTTCTTGGTTAATATTCCCAAGCACAGGCAACCAAAGCAAAATCAGACAAATGAGATCACATCTTCTGCACAAAAAAAGAAACAAAAGGAAACCCACAGGATGGAAGAAAATATTTGCAAACCACCCGTCTGAGAAGGGACTAATAACTAGAATATAAGGAGCTCTAACAACTCTACAGAAAAAAATTAAATAATCTGATTCTGGGCCAATAATCTGAATAGACATTTCTCAAAAGAATATGTGCAAATAGCCAACAGAGGGATGAAAAGATGCTCATTGTCATTAGTCATCATTGAGATAAGATATTATCTCACCCCAGTTAAAATTGCTTTTATTAAATAAAAAACAGGCAATAACAAATACTGGTGAGTATGTGGAAGAGGGGAGCTCTTGTACACTGTTGAAGGGACTATGACTTAGCGCAGTCACTATGGAGAACAGTATAGGGGCTCTTCAAAAAAACTAAAAATAAAACCACAATGTGACCCAGCAATTCCACTGCTAGGTACAAGAGAGGGAAAGTCAGCATATAGAAAAGACATCCGTGCTTCCATCTTTATTGTAGCACTACTCACAGTAGCCAAGATTCTGAATCAACATTAGAGTCCATCAGAAGATGAATGGATAAAGAAATTGTGCTACATATTATACAGTAACAAGAAAAGAATTAAATCCTGCCATTTGCAACAACAAGGAGAGCATCATATAAGTAAAAACAAGCAAGCACAGAAAGATAAACTGGCAAGTTCTCACTCATATGTGGAAGCTAAATATTAAAAAAAATTGATCTCATGGTTACCGAGAGTAGAAAGATGGTTACCAGAGGCTGCTGGGGGTAACAGGGAGAGTGCAATAAAATGGGGGTGGTTAATGGACATAAACGTATAGTTAGATAGGCAGAATGAACAGTATTTGATAGCACAACGAAGTAAAATTAACAATAAATTAGGGTATACTTTAAAATAACTAAAAGAATAAAATTTGAATGTTCCTAACACAATGAATGATAAATGCCTGAGATGATGCCTCCCCAATTATCTTGGTTAGATTAATCCATGTTGTATGTCTGTATCAAAACATCACATGTACCCTATAATGATATATAGTCCTTATGTACCCATAATAACTAAAGATAAAAAAGAAAATCTACGATAAAAAAACAGCCATTCAAAACAATAATTAATGACATTTTAGTTAAGGGAGCCTATTTGAGTTTTTGCTCCGAAAGCTTCCACTCTAGTGGTACTTTTCAAAAGAAAATATCTATTCTGTGTATCAAGAGACTAAGTTTGAATGGTATGTATGATTGCAAATGTTCAGTTTTATTATTTTTGTCTCACATTTCAAACTGACCTTAAAAAATTGAGTTCTTTTTCCCCTTTCGGCCTCATATAAGTGTTTTGATCATCCTGTTTAGATGTCAAGGCTGGTAATACTCCACACATCACGAGAATTTGGAAGTGTTACTCAAATTGACTCTCAGGGAGAGCAGTGGCCCAAGCAGATCCAGGAATGGGTTGGGCTGTTTAGTGACTGGGGGTAAAACTGGGTCAAATTCCTACTTATGTGGGTTGCAGATTTGAGAGGCTTAAATTTTTTTAAGGTATCAAATAGAGGCTGTAGGATGGCTTTTCTTTATAAATCTGTACAGAGGTAGGGCCAAGGGGAAAAAGGAGAGCAAGGCTTGCAAAGAAGTCAGGAGCCAACTATTACAAATGAAGCGAGGCTATTTGTTACAATGGAAACATTCTGGTGACAAAAATTGTAATCACATTCAAGTAAACGCAACATGCCCATGTGAAGGGAATTCTGTGTACACAATGCAAAGTTGTATTGCATCACAGAACACAGACAAGTAAAAGAACAAGTTTCTGTCCCCAAATTAGTTTTTATTCTCATTGTAGGGATGAGATAAAAGAGTTAAACAGTAATGCCCTTGACCTAAGTAGCGTATGTGTCCATCAAGGCAGAAATGGCTCTTCTCAGGTACTCTTGTGTTGCAGCTTTATAATGTACTGTATGAATTGGTAGAATAAAACTTCTTCATTTTTTTTCTTCTTTTTTGAAAATCAGAACTTAATTCTCAAATGTTTATTTCTCCCAGATGTTATCAATACCCACATGACGTTGTTATAGTTACGTGGATTTTGTAGATTATTTTTGAGAGAATTATAACTTTTAAAAGATTGAATCCTCCCGACTATGAACATGGTATCTAACCATACAGTCAGCTTATTATACCCTCATTGAAAATGTATAGTGCTCTTCACACACATTTCAATTGTATAAATTCCTAAAATTTTATAAAGTCATGTGTGTGTGCATACTATTTAGAATGAGATGTATGCTATTTATAAAGTAGGGAATTTATTGATGTAAAACATATTTTGTGTCTGATTTGGTCAACTTTTGAAATTTAATTACTGGTTTTCGTTTCTTTCTTTGAGAGTTACTGTTTTGTGTTTTCAACTAGACGTTGATATCATCATCAAATAAATTGATCTTATCACTTCAATTCTAATACTTTTGTCTTGGCATAGACATAAATAGCCACAAGCTATTTAATAAATAGTAGCTTGATTTAATAAAATGTCACAAGCACTATACTCTTAAATATATCCAGAATATTATTTTAAAAGAGATATTTTTGTGTTTTATAAAGAAAGTATCTTTGTATCTTTCTCTTACTATTTTGGTACTTGAGATTTTTTATTTTTGTTTGTAACTTTGTTACATTTGTCTGTACCACTTTAGAGTAGCAAGGTATAATAAAGTTAATCTACCCTACTTTCCCTAATTTTAGAGAAAATAGCCTCAGAAAATTAAATGACTTACTAAGGATTACATAGTTAATTAGTTTTAAATACTAAGATTTGGGGTTTCTAATTTTGTGTTCTTTACCCCATACCATTTACCCTTTTTATTCTTTGTGGCGGTAGTTTTTATTCATTCCTCTAAAAATCACTTCGCACACACACCAAGAAATCGTGGAAATAAACACTGTGTGTTAATATTACATGAATCACATACAAACCATATCTAAGTTTTTGTTGCTGTTTGAGATAGGATCTCACTCAGTCTGTTGCCCTAGCTGGTATGCAATGGTGAGGTCATAGTTCATTGTAACCTTCAACTCCTGGGTTCAGGGGCTCCTCCACATCAGCTTCCCCAGTAGCTGAAAGTAGATACCCATATCCATGCCTAGCTAATTTTTTTATTTTTTTTATTGTTTTTTTCACAGACAGGGTTTCACCACGTTGCCAGGCTTGTCTTGAGCTCCTGGCCTCAAGCGATCCTCCTGTCTCAACCTCCCCAAATGCTGGGATTACAGGCATTAGCTACCATGCCCAGCCTCATGTCTAGCTTCATAAGGCTTTTTCAGTTTTTGAAATTTGGTCTATTGTGAAAAGCTACATTTGATTGTAATATCCTTTTTCAAAAGGAGTTTTCATATTGAATAATTTAATTTGTTAATGTTACGTAACTTAGAGCAAACTTTTAAACTTTTTTAACTAGATAAATAACATCAACAAAATTGTGCTGCATTGGAAAAGAGAGAGGCGGCTCCCAGATGGATTCCCACCACAAGTGGTTCTTAGAACCACAATTTGAAAACCACTCCCCTGGGATACGTAGAAACAATTTAATTGGTGGAGATCTGTCTTCTTTCTGACAGGCAGCGGAGCAGCGTCAGGCTCATGCAACATAGGCCACCTGTTTTTATCTGCAGAGTTGTTCTATGTTTAAATGGCAGATGTTTTTGCTTTTTCTTAGAGCTGATACTCTTAATATTGAAACAATTTATAACAGTTCACTTTATTCATTTATTCATCGCTATTTCAGTTGCCTTAATTGTGGAATGTATTTGGGGAATGAATTTGGGGAATTACTCCATAAGGACATACAAAGGCTAGCAGTGAATGCAGACTAAGTATACAAAAAGCTATATTCTAAGTCCAGAGACAACAGAAGGCCCAGACGTGCTAAATGTAGCTGTGTATAGCCTGCTGTGGTGGACACGCAGACACCTGCTTCACGGCCAAGGCCCTCGTTCTCCATGAAGGCACAGAGCTGACCCTCTGTTTGGGAATTGTCCTATTCAGGAATTCTTCCACTCCCTTCCTGATAGCTGAATAAATCCAACGAAAGGTCATTTACAGTAGATAGATCCCTTCCCTGAATTTGGGACAGCTCTAAAGGTGATCTATAGACTGACCCACTGCATCACCGGACCCCATGTGGTATTTGCATCCAAACTTCACCCTATCTCCTGCCCCTCCTCCTTCCTCCACTCTCTGGCTGGGTGCTTTGCCCTGCCCTCTTCCTTTACTCTTTGGCTGGGTGCTTTGCCCCTCCCCCTTCCTTCAGTCCCTGGCAGGTGCTTTGCCCCACCCTCTTCCTTCACTCCCTGGCAGGGGCTTTGCCCCTCCTCCTTCCTTCACTCCTTAGCAGGTGCTTTGCCCTGCCCCCTTCCTTCACTCCCTGGCAGGTGCTTTGCCCCACCCCCTTCCTTCACTCCCTGGCAGGTGCTTTGCCCCTCCCCCTTCCTTCAGTCCCTGGCAGGTGCTTCCTCAGGAGCACTTCAGGGAACCTCCTGCACATAAGCAAATCTCACTGCAGTGCTATTTCCTGGGGAGCCCGACTTACAAAACAGATTAGAAATGTTTACGGGAAACTGATAGCATCTTAATGGAAACTTGAAAATGAGCAGGCTTAGGATATGTAAAGCTATGGGAGGAGGATTTATCAGGTGGAGGAGCACTGTAGCTGACGTGTCCATCAGATTAAATCATATGTACAATGCCAAAGGTTTATTGGTTAACCAGAGTATGCAGAACACACAGAATTATTTGGCCTGGAAAGAAATTGAGAAAAAAAAATTTACTTGGGGTAAATGAAAGACATTGACGTTACTTAGGGTAAATGAAAGAAAAAAAAAGTTACTTGGGGTAAATGAAAGACATTAAAGATTTTTTGGATGAAACAGGACATGAATTTTGGAAAGAATACCTTTATCTCTTTTGTTTAATTAAAAAGAAGAAAAATATTACATTCAAAAATATAACTACACATAAAATAAATCACTGATCATTTTGTATATGTCATATGCAAGTAAGCCAATTAATATTTGATAGATCCTTAAATACCACTGTGACTTACTTGATCAATTTCTGTAAAATTCTTCATGGTAATAATTTCAACACAATATGGGAAAATATCAAATACCAGTATCTGTGGTGTATCTCAAGTCTTTAAGTACCAGTATACTTTATCATATTGATACATGTTGATCTACATTTATACCTAGCAGAGATATTTTGCTATATGTTGATATCTGAAAGTATATTCTTTGCAATGGCAAAAATATTGAAATTACACCAATTTTTCTATGGTAATTTATTCATTCAACAAATATTTATTGAACACTACCATATGCTGTACTGTGAGATCACAGAGTAAGGAAGGAAAATAGAAATATCAAAAATAATTACAAGTGCGATTTGCTCTACAAAAGGGGAAACACCAACTGTTCTGAAAATATGTGACTGGGAGGCCTGAGAGTGACAGATAAGTGAAACGTTTAGCATGAGCAGGCATCGCCAAGAAGGGAAAAGAAAGAGTATTCCAGAAATGAGGAAGAAAGAATGTTTCAGGGAAGGGGAATAGTAGGGGAATAGTATGTTTTGAGGCTTGGAGGAAAGGTAGCTTTCCTCTCTTTCACATTTAAGCGTCTGAAATATGCCAAAGGTGGCCAGAATAGAGAGGGAATAGAGACACAGCTTTCTCATCAGCCAAGAGAAGGGGAAAGATCACCAAGGGGTTGATAAACTCTGTTAAAGTTTTTATACCACATTGGAGGGCTAAGGTGACACTGAAGGTTTTGTTGCTGTTGTTGTTTTGGCCGGGGCTGGGTTTGAACCCACCACCTCTGGCATACGGGGCCGGTGCCCTACTCCTTTGAGCCACAGAGGCACCTGGCACTGAAGTTTTTTAAACAGAGTGGTGAAAAAAAATAATAATAAACAGGGTGGTGACAAGATCAGATTATCCTGGGGCTGGCAACTAGAGAAACCTTTCTGCAGCTGCCATTGGACCAGGACCAACTCCATGAGAGAACAACAATTAAGAAGCTAATGCTCCTGCTTAGAGGAGGCCTGACAAGGGTGTGAACTGTGCCATGGGTAGAAGTAGATATCTCTGAGAGGAAATATGGGGGGTTGAAATCAGATGTGGTGATTTAAGACACGTATATGAGCAAAAGGAAGAAGGAAATGGGGCTTCCTCGGTTAAGGGTTTGGGAAAAATTAACTTTAATACGTTATATTATTATTTGCTTTTGTAGACTTTTTAAAAATTTGCGTACTTAGAGACAAGGGTAGTTTTTTTGTTGTTGGTTTGCTTTTTGTGTAAAGTAGGATGTATCATTTAGAATTGACAAAGCTGAAGGAAAGAGAATTTAGGAAAACATAATCTGACTTACCACAAACAGTCGTGACTTGAAATGTACAGCAGCCTTTGACAAGTACAGAGGCAGACAAACTCCCTGCCACGGAGGACTTCGCCTGCCATTCACGCCCGTGGTACTGGCTTCTTTCAGATTCAAAAACGTATGTTCCAATTTCCGGTTATTTGAATCAAAAAGTGGTAAAAGGGCACGGATTTTAATTTAATTCAGCTCATCAGATATTTTTTGAGCAAACCATCGTGATATACACATGTCATATGAGACATCATCTAGAGGGAAAAATACAGTTCCAGGCAGAAGATGAAGGTTTCAGTTGGTGGTCTAGGCCTCGATTTCTCCTCATGTGGAGGCTGTGTTATCAAAATGGTGGTAACGTTCTGTTCGCTTCCCAGTTGGCTACGAGTTTCAATTATAAATATTGTTTCAAGATATGTGCATTTACATAAAAATGTGCATATATGCATATATTAATACTAAAAATATACACATACATAAATTTCATGTGAAAACTCAAATTTTCCTAAAGTTGTCGCAAACATATTTTTGCTTCTTGCATCCTTTCTCTGGCCTTTATCTGCCCAACACTGTATACCTTTGCTGCGTAGAAAATGTGGTGTTGTGTTTCCATCAGGCATGTTTCACTCTAAATATAACACTGATGAAACACGGCGGCATCAGGACCTGCTGCCGAGTCTGGCATCTCCTAGTGTCTTCACTGCCTTATGGGCTCATGATTATTTAACAAGGTGTCCTTGCTTACCAAGCATGGCCATAGATTCTGAGGAACCTAAGACTATATACCAGGAAACAAGGCAGGTACGGTAAATAGTCTATGTTCCATATGATCCTCCAAAAGTGTCTCTAAGTTATTTTTCAATTTTGAGTAAAGGAAAAAAATCCTTCAGACCCATAAACAGAGTGAAATAAAGCCTTAGAAAGTACACTTTTCACCATTTTTTGAACTTATCTGATGCATAGAGAAAAAACCAATCTTGACTTTTCAAAACCTTATTATCCAGGGGTAAATTATTCCCAACCTTTGATTCTCCTCTTTTATTTTTTTTTCTCTTTGTTCTTTATATATTTGATGTCCACTGGTATTTTTATATTGAGTGGGTAGGATGAAATTCAGACTAATTTTACTTGGTATTCTAAAAAAGGTTTACTATGGTGGCGACTTTTCCTGTTGATTTAAAGGACATTTAGAAATCGGTTATGGGTATTACTTATTTTATCAAGGTCCCATTAGCTTATTTTGTTTAGAACCTGCTTGTTATCACCAAGAGATAAAAAATGTGACCATGCATGCACAAAGATAATGACCATTCCTTGCAACCTGGCCAGTACACATTGTTACCAAGCTCTGTTTTCAAGGTTAACCTGAGAATAGATTTAAAAAGCTCAAAAGCATTGGAATTTTCTAACGCAATCAAAAATCAGAGAGGTTAAGTCTGGGTGAGATAACAAGGGGCTTTAATTAAAGGGTTTATTTGCTTGAAATATTGACCTCTCAAGCATCTCTGACATGTTCATGAGGGAAGGTTTCACTGATTATGCATGCCAAGAGCTCGTTAAGGATATAGCATAAAGAAGATAAATTACAAAGTCAAAAAGGCGAACAAGGGAAATGGAGGTCACAACAAACTAAATGCAAGGCCCACAACTTATTGGTTTTTGTACCTTGTTCAACGTTAAGTGCACTGAGTCACTCTGGCAGATATAAACGGGGGGAGAAATCCATGGCCCCAGTGGGTATATGTATATCGATTGGGAATAATACACATAAGGTAACGTCAGTTATTCCAGTGCTTAAATGTTAAAAAATTTCAAGGGCATAGTATTTGTGCTATGTAGCAATTGTATTGATAGATGAATTTTTTTTCCTTTCTCCCAGAAATGAAGTACTAAGACAGAAATTTAGGATTCTGATATAATTAGGAGATATTTTTGTGATAGGTGGGTGATTGAGGACAGGAAACCTCTTATAAAAAGATTTCTGAATAACAACAGTTTTCACTTATGTATAGTTATATGAGATATATTTGTTATCAAACTCCCATTGTATTTACCATTTGGAGTTATTAAAAAAGATAAGAGATAATGTTTTTACCTCTATCTTCAAAATCTCAAGTGATAATTGGATGGCTTAAGGTATTAATACTGAGCTAACACACTGGATTGAGTAGACTTGCAAGAATCAGATATGTTACATTTACCAAAAATACAGGCAAGCAAGGGACAGAGATTACAAGACGTTCTACATGGACGTCTCCAAGGAAGTTTTCACATATTTACGTCTCACACCAGGAAGCATTTACTACGTTATAAAAGATCTTAGAGTTTCCCCTAGAAATATTAAGCTTCAGGACATTTTCCAGGGGGCCACTAATCATTAAACCATAAATCCTGGGTTTATTCAGTATAATATTTCCTTTGCCTGTGATATCCTGCTAAAGGTTTTATATAGATAAGGACTCTTCCTTCTAGTAAACGTAACTAGTTTCTTTTATTTAATATTACTAATTTATCATCCTGGAACCTGGAGGGCCGATTGACAAGTACGGTAGACACACCCCTCCTCATACACATCAGTAAAGGAAGTAAATAGATCCAAGACAGCGGCTTTAACTCTTATCTCCCCACGTTTTAATCAATGAAATGGAACTGAGTTGGATATTGATGAAATGTCTTTGGAAGCCATCTCGTATTCATTCATGTCTATTAATGAATTTTGGATATCCAATACACTTTAATTTTAAAAAAATCATGACCATGTGTACAATTTCTAGGAGAATGGAAAGCTTCCAACATCAAAGAGTTAAAGAATGGTGCGGGTAACAATAATGATAATAACATTAATTAGGCTCTCACTATATGTCAAACACTCTTCTGGGTTGTTTACTTGTATTATAGTAGAATCATAATAATTTTCGGGGTAGGCACTATTACTTCTCCTATGTGGCAGATACAGAAACTGAGGCATGAAGAAATTAAATTACTTAGCCAGATTTACATTGCTAGTAAATTCGGCTGCCACTGGTGAAATCGAGGACATGTCAGCTATGTCATATATTAAAAGAGTGCAGGCATAGCAAATCCAACAGGCTTTGTGTTAATAAAACTGGATGGGAGAGTAGTAGATGGATGATAAAGAAATAATGGTCAAGGATTTACTTTTTTGATTATTACTGTTACAAAAATAAAGTAGATTAGTGAAATTAATGTTTAAGGTGGCAAAACATCAATCAACATTAGTTTATTGAATTCCTATTATGAAATTAGCATCAAATGATAAGTAAAAAGGCATAGATGAAGTAGGAAATGTACTAGACAGCATAGTACCAGCCAAAAAGAAAAGTACTGAAAATGGAGTTACAGGTTAAGGCGAGTGAGATGTGTTTAAAAGCAACATCATAGAGATGTTAATTGAAGCAATTCACAAGCCGAGGTAATTTGCTGCCCAAATAAATGTTATTAACAAGCCAGAATTTCAAGTTAAATATACTTTAGCATTGAAGTGACTGGGAATGTGATTTTCATTTGTAAAATCCTAAATAACAGGAAGGCTGATAAACTAAACTGAGAAAAGAATGATAAACAACAGAGAGAGAAACATGACCTACATTGCCATCTGTTGGAAAAGTGAACATCTGTCACGTTGAGGGAAAGATGAGGCTTGGAAATTCCCAATGAGTCTCAACATCCACTGTTGCTAGTTAGTTAAAAGCAAAAAGAGATTTCAGACCTAAGTTGGCTTTCAAACCTAAGTTGGCTTTCTTTTACTTTTAATGTGAAAAATATATTTAAATAAGAAGGAAAAACAAACAATTTAGAGACTATGGATTTTAAGGCTCCCAGGTGTGATTTTAGCTCAAATCTGAATGGACTTCTGCTAGAGCAAAAAATATTATTGAAGTTTGCCATGAGAGTCGATTTAACACACTTCAGAAACAATTATTTTTCTGGCTAATGGACCCATGCAAGTCACAAGGTGAGGAGGTAAAAACTCTTACCTGGAATTTAGTCTCAGCTCTCTCGTGGTGTCCTTTTGAGCAGCTATTGACTCTTGGGGTCTAAATTTCTTTGTCTACAAGTGGACAAGATTGAATTAAGTTATTTCTAAGATTACTTTCAACTGTACTAAAAATAGCCTATTAATAATTGCATGCTTGAAAAAAATAAATAAAACTAATTACATACTTGAAGTGCTTATTTTATAGATAGAATTCATAGAACTTCCTCTTAACGTTGTATTACTATTGTTTTTATTTCTAGAATTTAACACCAGCATCTGTTCTCTTCTTTAGGGTGGAGTTAATGGGTTGACCGGAGAGCTAGAATTTGGAGAAAATGGAGGCAATCCCAATGTCCACTTTGAAATTCTTGGAACCAACTATGGAGAAGAGCTTGGCAGAGGCATTCGCAAAGTAAGAGCAGACACACTGATAAATACACTTTTTCCGATACCGTGGTTTCTCTTGATTGTTCTCTATACAACATGATCACAGAATAAGTGAACATGTACAATATAGTTTTAAAGAGAGAGAGAATCAGGCCTTGGTATGATAGGCCAGAGGTATTAAGTAACAAATTCTATATATGCCTTGGAATAATTAAGGGGGAAAAAAAATCTGATACCTGCCTAGGGAAATGGCATCATCTTTCATTCACAATAGTAAGAATATTTTTATGATGTAAATTTAATATTCATACAGTAGGTAGCTGCTTGGTTTTAACTTATAATATGCACAAAATCAGAATATCAGCTTGGATAATTTAATTTCATATAGTTAGATAGAAACTCAGCTATAAAGTGCTATAGTATTTCAGTCTACCTGTGTCATGTAATAAGTCAAAAATAGATTGCATAAAATGGTCTCTTCCAGTATACTACTGATCAAATGTAAGAAGCTGAGTGTCAATAAAGGATGTTTCATGAAATATGGGGACTTCTCAAGAAGTATAAAAGCCTGTGGAGAAATGACTTTTGTGTGGTTTGGATTTGTTAATTTTATATATTTTTGGTAGAGAAAAGCCTAAGGTAATTGAATGCGCATGCAGAGCTAATGATATCAATTTCTGAGTGTGTCAAGTTGACAGCGTCAAGGGTAAGAGGTCTTCAGTGGGTATTTCTTTCTTGTGCTGAGATATCAGATGCAGAAAAACCTAGATAAAATCAAGTTAGGAGTTATTCTAATCAGCGATAAAATTTTGTCAGTAAATGTTTTGAAGGAAGTTAAAACTATATTAATGACTTATTAATTATTTTGTCTTCTACAAAAAGATAATTTGATGAATTATTTTAAAGGAAATAACCACTAGTATGATTAGGAAACATACTCAATTGTTTTGTTCATTTTTCTAAGATTTGTATTGCTGATGGAATTATAGTCTATGAGTATATCTTAAATTTCATTCTCTGATTATTGCTGTATATCAGAATAACTGTGATATTTTATATTGATTTTATATTTAAGCTTCTTCCTCATATTTCTAATACTAGTAGCTTATTTGTACCTTTTTGTGAATTTTCTGCAAATGGTCTTATCATCTGCAATTAATGAGAATTTTTATTTTTTCGTTTGCAATTTTACACTTTTTATTTTTTCTTGCCTGAGTGCACCAATTAGGACCTCTAGGATGATACCAAATGGAAGTAATAGTGGTATGCCTTTTTCAATCATGATCAATCTCAGAAAAAACATTTCAACAGTATACTACAAAATGTAATGTTTTTGTTCTTTTTCTTTTTTATTAACTTAGATCAGATTAAGAAAGCTCTATAAATTCCTGATATATATGTCTATATAAATTTTTATGTAAAATTAGACTTACTTAAAATTATAGCTATGTTTCCATTGATGTTTACCACTGAGGTTGCCTTCTTTCTGTTGGATTTTCACACTAAAGTTTTGCTGGCCTAAGTAGCTTAAACGAGTTAGTAGCATGAAGTCCCCAGAACTGTGTTCAGTACGTTAATAGATGTTACACTTAACTGTGATTGATGGGAGAAATCTCAGTAGAATGTAAATGCCATGTCTTTAAATAGCAAAAGTAGCAAAGTAAAAAGGAAGGGTAAGAAGACCACATGCTTGGGTGGTAATGCAAGGGCTTGGGGAGGTTGAGGGAGAAGTTTTAAAATATAAGAGACTTCACTAGATTTGAAGGCTCACAGACCAAGCCAGTAGAGTGGAAGAAAATGAATATAAAGAAAAGAAAGGTGATCAGGAGAGGGGACAGAGAGGATTGGATGAAGAATTAGATGGGGAGAGTTAAGGACGTATTGGAGTGTTTGCAAGTTTTCATATTTGGTGTTAGCGGTGGTGCCTGTGTCTCAAAAGCGTAGGGCACTGGCCCCATATGCTGGAGGTGGTGGGTTCAAGCCCAGCCCCACCCCACCCCCCCAAAAAAATCATATCTTGTGTTAGGGAGCTAAGGGAATTGTTAAGAAATAGATTGTCTTTTCTTGGAGGAGTGGGAGGTGAGATTATTCGCTAAGAGGGAAAAAGTAATAGAAGACATTGGACATCGCGAGGCTGGAGATTTAAAGACCATGAAAGAGTTAAGAGGAAAAAGGAAAATAAGAGTTTTGAAATACAGGTAGCTGCCATGGAAAACCAGAGAAAGATGACTGGGGAGCATGGAAGACTCGTCAGGCAGGGTTGTTGGCTCATTTGAGGCTGGAGATCAAGGGATCGCGGTAGCACTCATCTACACAGTTGTGTTTGTCTAGCAGCATTCAACAGACTGTGTCAATTTGAATTAATGTAGGCTTGGGCTTTCAGCAGGTTGTGTTTTGTTGTGTGTTGTGGTGTTTTGTTTTGGATAGCAGTACCACGCAGCAGGGAGATTGAGGATATTGGCATGAGAGCGGTTGAAGAGACAAAGCATAAAATCTAAAGGAACCAATGAAGGCAGGAATTTATCAAACTTCAAATCTGGCTCCCAAGTAATTTTAAGACGTGCATGATTTAGTTTGTAGGTTGCCAACTTCAACTACAAATGGGGCCATCCTTTATAAAAAGCATTGACACATATAATAATGTTTTTAAGATACTTATCAAGGGAAAACATTACCATGCAAATAATTGCAATAGAGATTTACTAGCTGTGTGTCCAAAATTAAAGTTCCAGTCCCAGTTTCTCCTTGTCTCAACAAGAGTAAATGGCTTTCCAGTTGATGAACTGTCAAGTTGTCAGTCTTTATTCTGCTGCCAGTGGCTAAGTGTGTACAATGCCCGAAGCCTTATCACCTGGAGCAGGGATCCTGTCAGATCCCATAAACTAAGCAGCATTGCGTTTGCTCAGGATTTGACTGTGAAATGTACCAGGGATTCCAGTTCCAAATTTTGGACTAGTCTGCGCTATCCTGGCATCGTATGAATGAAGGTTTCATCTTTCTGAATGTGGTGAAAATGCAAAAAGGATTATCTAATTTTCACTGCTGGTGATCAACATGAAGAGCTTTCCTGCTTTGATATTTTTCACATTTTTTTTTTTTTTACTTTGATGTAAGATGTTGTTTCATTCAGGGGATGGTATAGTCAGGGTGTGAGCATATTGTGAATCCTTGAGGATAAATCAAGCAAAACTCAAAGCCAAATTTTGAAATCACCAAGATATCCTGCATCCTAAACTTTGCTCAGTAATACAGTTATTCTTGTTTCTCTTCATTAAAATACAGAATTTCCAAGAAAAAATTAAGTAATGCCATTCTATCAAATCATCTAACACTAAACTTATTTTAAGTTTAGTAAAGATTAAATTAGTTAACTCTACTTTTAAAGAATCAATGTATATTTTATTCATAGAATAAAAATTCTACATAATAGCTTTTTGGCTTGTCTGAATTTTCTTTCCTTTGCTAGGTTTGCCAATGCTGTTCACATTTTATTGTGAACACTGACTTTTACCATTAAAATCTAATACTCTAGACTTAATGTCTTTGAACTTTATAACAAACAGGAAAATAAGGCTAGGCATAGTATATTAAAGCTGCTTTCATAGCCGGTCTTAATGGCATAGTAATGCTTAGTATCTTCATAAAGGCATTTTCTCATAAGTTAATAAAATAAAATGGTACAGCAGAGATATTTTAGCTAGTAGGTACAATGGTTTCTCAGATATACTTAGAATCTTTACTCAGGTCCTCCAACTTTAAATTCACAACTATAAAGTCTACAGCTTTGAAACCCAATGTACTATTTTTGCAAAGGGTATTATGTAAATTGTCTTGGCCCATTTTTAATGAACTGAAATCTATTGCTACCTTGTACTTAGAAAGAGGAAAGAACCACCTTGCCTTCTGATGGGCAATGATTAAATGTTATCTTTAACATTGTATTTATTCTCTGATGTTAGAATATCTAAAATGGCATTTACCTTTTTGTATTACCCTGCTTTATCATTCCTTATATAGCCCTTTTTACAATGGATACTCTATGTATACATGTAATTATATATATAATCCTCTTACATGTGTCTAGGTAGATATAAATATAATTAATTAATTTTCTTACAGTCGGGTTTCCCGTCACCATGCTCCTTGAGACAGGAGTTTTGTTTGTTCTGAGCTATCCCCTGATGCATGGCATGTAATAGACGCTCATTAAGTATTTAATGAATACATGTGCATACTGACATAAGAATCCATTATATTCCCTTCTGCTCCTGTAAGTTTGGCAGCATTATTTTTCCTTTATTTAAATGAAAAATAAGTTTTTGCATTTAAATTAATTATAATGTTAGTGCATGGTTAAACTTTTCCCATCCTTTTTTTTTTTTTTTTGCAGTTTTTAATTTTTTTTGGCCAGGGCTGAGTTTGAACCTGCCACTCCAGCATATGGGGCTGGCGCCCTACTCCTTTGAGCCACAGGTGCTGCCCTAAACTTTTTCCATCTTTATATCCTCAATGCCTATCAGAGTTGGGCACTTTAGTCATCAAAAATACAAACAAATGATTTTAATGGTTATTATGATATATGAGTAATTTGTTTGCAAAAATCCATAGAGATAAGGAAACAATGAGTAGATTGATTATTTCAAGCAACATGGAAAGGCTCATAAATGTATGTGCTCGTTAGGACTGTTAGTATTTGTAGTTCAAGATTATTTTCTAACAAGGAGGCTATATTTAACACACTATAGTGAGAAAAAAGTGTGTTGTAGCCTTTGCTACAGGTTGAAATTCTGTGTTATTTACCGATCGTGTGATCTTTGGACTTCTAAACAAAGTGAGTTTCAATTTCTTTAGCTGTAAAATGTAAACAATGATACTATCCAGGATTATTATAAAAATTAAGTAAAATTATGTTTGTAGGTTACATAATGAGTGATAATTAAAATAATGGCTGTGTGCGAATGGATAGGACTTTATGTAATTAATTTTCATGCCAACACAAGAAATGCAAAGACTTATTGCTATTCTGACAAGAAAATTCTATATGAGGTGGGGAGAGTAATTTTATTTTAAGTGTGATTGACAGAGCTTTATACCTGACAATCATAGCAATAGTGTGAAAGACTAATCTTTTTGTTTCAATTAATGTTCTTCCTGACTCCAAAGTTCTTCAGGTGTCTTAATCAAAGCTTGGGAAATATAATAACCACAGTTGTATAGAAATCAACTGGCAGAAACTCTAGTGGTATACAGCTGGCAAAAACCCAGTTTTTATAATTTGAGCACATGAATGGAAAATCTGTCATTTTTATTTACTAGCAATGAATTTATGTCTTGTAAGATTTATATAACAGAGAATCTAGAAATTGCTGTGAATTGGCAATATGTTTTGAACACAACGGCTTTCATTTTTTTCTCCCATCTTCTCTTTTACACTATAATATACAATCACGATGATTTACCTCAATCAGTTTTTACTGTGACATGGCTATAGAAAATATCTTGTGCCATAAAATTATGTGATTGATATTCAATCTAATACTTTATAAAATTTCCATTGTATGAGACTCTCAAAATTATTGATCCCTGTAGTCTCTTGATGTGTAGGCAAGCTCTGAACTCTTGAAAAGTACATACTGTCAACCAGATTGTTTCTGCTTCTAATGGAGGCCATGGGCTGTCACTGCAGAGTGAAATAACAGCTATACCTGCCAGTGTTTAGGGTTAATCTGACTTTCTGAAAGAGCTAGCTTCTTAGATTGAGATAACCTCTGAAGGAATTCTAAATCAGGTAATCAGCATTCACAGCCTCGTGGAGAGAACAGGAGCTATGTCTGAGGGTGATTGAATGATACAGACCTTTCCTGATATAGTATGTGGTATAATTCCAAGTCCAAGTGTTGGTGGGAATAGAAATAACAATTTTTATGAAAGAAGGATCAAATCTGAACTGATTACTTGGGGTAAGGGTTAATTTTATGTGGCACCTTAATCAGGCTTAGGGATGCCAAGATAGCTAATATAACATCACTTCTAGGTATGTCTGTGGCATCCATAAAATATTAACATTTGAATTAGTAGACTAAGTAAAGAAGATGGCTCTCACCAACATGGTGGATACAATCCAGTCTGTTGAGGGCCTCAATAGAAGAAAAGGGTACAGAAAGGTGAAATTTGCTTCCTGTTCAAGCTGGAGCATCCATATTCACCTGCCCTTAAAGATGGATGATTCTGTGCATTCTACCTGGAAATTGCATGATAGGCCCCTCAGATTCTGAACCTCAAACTCAGACTGGTACTTGCACCATTGGCCTCTCTGGTTATTAGGCCCTTGAGTCTTGACTAGAACTACACCATCCAAATTTCTGGTTCTCCGTCTTGCAGAGAGCTAATTTCAGACTTCTTAGCCTCCATAATTAAACCAGCTAATAATCACCCATACTAAATCTCTTTACATGGTATATACTTTTATACTTACTTATACCAATAGGTTTGATATATATATTATATATTTTATAAATAATTTCTGTTTTTCTGCAGAACTCTAATACAGTTGGTAGAGATTTTTTTACCTCTTTTGAGAAAAGAGTTCATTATGAAGAAAGTAGCTGCTATTGGGGTGCAGACCCTTAGGGAAGGTCTATGTACATGTATGTGCTCCTAAACAGGTTCAAAGTCTGCGGTGTCATCTCTAGTCCACATGCTGAGGATTGGTTGTTTAAGAGTTCACACTATACTTGATTCAGGGAGGTCATATTTAGTTTCCTTCTTCGTCTACGAGACAGAACACACAGTGAGACACAACAGAATGTGTTGCTGTAAGGGTCTCACAGAAAAGCGATGTCGTGGAGAATAAGCACACTTATTGAAATTATGTTTTAAATAAAGGTGACCATCTGCTTGCTCAGGCAAAATGGCGAGCTTCTTTATTTGCAGTTGGTTTATATAGGGAATTTTGTACATGAGCACAATGCAGCAATGACCTTCTTAAGCCAATTGAACATTACATTGATCCAATTAAACATCATGTGACATCTGATAATCTACTCAACATACACCTTTTGACATAACCCTATCAACATGACCCAATCTTAAAGGAGACCATGTTGTTAGTTATTACTTCTTTGTTCTTATCTGATGAAGCCTGAGGCTAGGGAGGAACAAGGAAGACTGCCCTCGCTTGCCTGGCCATTTGGAGGCTGTTACTTCGGATCTTTAAGCAAAGCACAGAGAAACTTCTTGGGCTTACAGGAATTTGTGTGTAAACCTCTGCTTCCATGTAGGCCTTAATTCAGGTGGTTTTTGCTGGAGCCTTTTTAAAGGAATTCTCAGGCTGGAGAATTCCTTCTCAAGAGCCTTTCATGTGTCCAAGTTTCATCTGTGCCATTAGGTACCTGTATGCATTGGGTAAATTCCTCTTCTTGAGATCCCTGAGCACATTTCCATTCCTGGACCCATCAGCAAGTGACCTTCATCACTTACCACAGATCAGGAAAGGTTAGGCCATTCCCAGACCCATCTACAAGAGACCTTCATCACTTACCACAGATCAGGAAAGGTTACTGATGGGTATCTGGCCAGTTTTCCAAAGGGCTTTTTCATTGACCTTATAAAGTGAGCCTTAATTCCTTAACACAGTCTGGAAATGCTATTCTGCCAAAGCCTTGGTCATGTTAGGCTCACAACTAACCTGACCACATGGGATTCTGCCTCAGTTTCTCACAATTATGCTTACACAAAGTCTTTTCACAGCTCTCTCTCAAACGGCTTTTATGGCCAGAGAGATATAGGTGTTTCGCCTGTAGAATGTATCACCCCAAACTCTAACAAACACAGGGCATCCCTCCCTACACACATACAAAACACCAATGAGATTCCAGTCTAGCTTGAATTCACCAATGTGATGTGGTGCTATTTAACCATAGACTGAACAACCTCATTCCTATTTTCAGCTACAAATTGTAATTAATGTCAAGGGCTCAGTACTAGGGTAATAATTATCAAAGGTACTTATATCAGGAATATGCAGATTTGGGAAACATTTGCTCATATAGACACTCCTTTGTCAAGGTATCACTGTTGTTATTGAATTTTAAGTGGCAGATGGCAAAGGTATTCAAAGAAGTTGCATGAGTGACAAGAGAGTGGCAGGGAAAGGTCTCATAGTAATCTATTTATGTCCATATGTGGAAAGCCACAATAGACTAATTTGTTATAGAGTAACACTGATGGTATAGTAAATTCAGTTGACCCATAATCCCAGGGCTTTGTCTTTGCATCTCAAATTCTCTACTTTCTCTCCCCTGTGAATTTCTCTATACTCTACTCAAGAGTTGGACTGTGTATCTCTCTTCTTGCCTCAAGCCTACCTGTTTAGACACTACTGGACTGTAGTCCTAATTTAGTTGTTCTGGGGTGACTGAAAATGATTCATGTTTGTTCATTTGTTTTTAACAGAAACAATGGTATTAAGAAAAAAAATGGAGGCTTTCGGATGGCTAAGATGTATACTGTCACCCCTTTTAAAATTTCTGCTATTTTTGGATATTTCTTATTCCAAGGCTTATTTTTTTTGACAGAAAGTGGTGTATTGCAATAAAAACACATAATACATATTGTTTTAGTTCCACAGAGAAAAAATAATTGATTTTTTATGTTAAAAACTGTGCCAAAGATAGGAACATACTGTTTAGAAACTTGCCATCATCCCCTAAAGCATGGAGACCACTACAGTTTTTAAAAAGACATCATGTTTTGCATCATAGTTCTGGTTTTTGAGAGAAGAATATTTAAATGTACAGTATTTTTACTGAGCTTTTAAACCTATACCCACTGCTAATGTAATGATGCCCTTGTTTGCCTGTTAGCAAATATTTTTGAAAATTGAGATGGTTCCCCTTTCATTGTACCCATCTGTGACAATGCGTGCAAGTCTATGACCTTGCATATAATGAGCATTCATTTCTACCTATGGAAAATGAAATAAAATTACATTTACTTTCTCCACGATAGTTGTATATTTATTTGTTTAAGTGTTTTGTATATAAAATTCCTCATGTATCTTGAGGGAAGAAAATAATCTCAAAGTTTATCAGACGTAAGTAAGTTAATGTAGACTTTGGTGACGAAAGCTTTTTGCCTGTGATTTGAGGTAGAATCTTCTCTCTGGGACTACCATTTCCAGAATCTTTCACTACAATACCACCTTGCCTTCATAAAGAATGCTGAAGTTCTGTTTTTTAAATGGCTAAACAACTTAATTTATTTATTTCCAAATATTATCTAAGACATTAGATTATAAGATTTATATCTTATGCTTTTTTAAGCAGGACTGAACCATATTGGAATAATTTATAGGCATCTTGGTAAGTATTCCAATTTTAGACTAGGATAAAAGCAGCTAAAGAATTTTATGGTATGACAATTTTACATATGATAATAAACTGAAAATTCTTACCATAACCAAAATTATTTTTAATATAGGAAATATGTCTTCACACTATCTCCTTTGGTAAATGTTTGAAAGTAAAAACTCTGAAAAAGAACCTTAACCATTACAGATATTATGGTTATAATTTTCAAAAAAAAGAATTAATATAATTTTTTTCTATAAAATTTAGGTTTATTTAGATTTTAATGATGAATAATTAAAGTAAAATAATTTACAGTTAAAGATTTTCGTATTGTCAAAAAAGTCTTAATAAAACACAAATGTGCACAGTATTCTTTAACCTGGGATTAGTAATGATGCTGAAATCCACCTATTTACTAACCGTTAAATAAAAATATAAATGATTAAAGAAGTAATAAGGAAAAATTTAAAAAAATATTTCTATAGATTCTATAGGAGCTTAAATCAACAAACACATAAAAAACCCAAATATGTTAATTATTTTGTCAAATTCCAAAGAATTCTGTAGGACACTTTGATGGTTAAATATTTTTAAGTCAAAATAAAGCCTCATTAAGTTGTATAGTATTATTAGTATCAAGTGTCATGTTATGCAACTTGATATTGTTTTTTTGGAGGGGGGGGTGGTTTTGTTTTGTTTTCTTTTTCCAGTTTTTGGCCAGGCTGGATTTGAACCTACTGCTTCTGGTATATGGGGCAGGCACCCTACCCCTTTGAGCCACAGGCACCACCCACAACTTAGTATTGTTGACATGTATATGGGCCCTGAGTTACACTATACTTCCTGCTTCTTTTCTCTCCATATTTGGTTGAAGCTCTGAATGTTATTTTAAGGAATTGTTTTTATGTTTAAATTGTTAGCATTTGCATAAGGATTTTAAATATCTTTCTGGGAAAATCTCTATGGATTTAATAGATAATTTATCAAAGTTTGAATAGAGTTCTTTCCAATACGCAAACCAAATGTTTGGAAATGGAAATTCTCTTTTGAGAAATTAAAGGCACTTTTATTAATCATAGTAATTCAAATGCAATAAAGGGCTTTCATATTTATTGGCAGTGAATTTTGATTTTTAAAAATTCAGTAAATGTACCTTTTCAAGGTTATTAAACTCCATTATTATAGCAAAATGGCATTTCTGGATTTTTTAAATCATCAGAAGTAAAGAATCTCACTTTTAAACATAATTCCAAAACATTTTCTATTAATAGAGGTTGTACCTTAAAATATTTAATTTAAATGTTTAAATATTCAGCATAAAATGAATGCATCTAGCTGAATATAATGTCCTGGCGTTAGTCGCTTGATGCTCATGAAGAGAAAAGCACTGATCTACAGAAAATATTTTCAAGCACATCTTAATCAGCACGTATGGAAGATCTTATCATATTACTCTGGAGCGCATGAATAAAAGTAGCTCTGTGGTTCTAAAGGAAAATGTGTTTTAAATGCTTTGCTTGAGAATTTCTTCTTTTGCTCCTTTCCAGGTCGATATGAATCTATACTCAAAAAAGGGATAAGAAATCTTCCCAGGATCATGCATTTTAGAATGTCTGATTGTAGCCAGGTAGAGCAATAATACGATTTTAGTGAGGGCACTTTCCTTAAATAGGAGACAATGTCCTTTTCGGATGGTGGGGAAAGTTACACATTTCTTCCTATCGTGTAGAAAGTATTGCATTAGTGTATACTTTTCCCCTCCATTTAAAATTGAAAACTGGATAATAATTTTAGAACTCAGTAATTACAGTGAAGGTCCTGAGTTCTCATCCCAAGGGATTTTTATTTGTTGAAAATGGTAATGATTTCTGTTTCATAGTTTTTCTCTTTCTAGGATTCCAGCATTCTCCATCTCTTACAAAGCAAAAAAATTCCAACCTCTGACATGCAAGTTATATTCTAATTATTTTACTGAAGTTAGATAAATCATTTCTACAACAGTGTCTTCTATATGTTTCTTTGTGTCATATAAACTTATTAATTGTACCTAAAAAATATATGCATGACTATTTCATTTATTTTTAAACATACTCAAATTTTTCTACATAGGCAAAATGGTTTGGCCATCTCAGACATTTGTAAAGGACCACAAGTTAAGAAAAACCTAGGATTTATTTGGTGGAACATCTCTCGGCTACATATATGTGGTATCCGAGTTTTGTGGTTTGAAGCAGTTGGCTATGAACAAGTAGTTAGAAAAATTAATATTAGATTCTTAGTTAAATATCTTTTCCACTTCCTTGCAAGTTGTTCCCACACTTCTAAAACCTTTATCTGTTAGTGATCAAAGAGTAAAGAGAAAGTCCTTTTTAATTTTTTTAAAATTGTACTATGATCTGGATATGGTTTATCTTTTCTGAAACGTTAAGTCTAAATCAGATCCCCAAACGTGGCAGTGTTGGGAAGTGGGGCTAAGTTAGAAGAGGATCCCTGGTGAATATGTTAATCCTCTTCCACAGGATTGAGTGAATTTTTGTTCTCTGGAGACTGAGTCAGTTTCTGTGGCAATGGATTCATGCTCTCAGGAGTGTGTTGTTACAAAGCTGGATGGCCCTCGGGTTCTGTGTCTCTCACAAGTTTGCTTGCCTGTGACGGTGTTCTGACTCAGCAGGAAAGCCCTCCCCAGAAGCTGGTCAGATGCCAGCAGTGTGCTCCTTGAACTTCCCAGACCACAGAACCATGAGCTAAATAAACATCTTTCCTTTACAAATTGCCCAGTCTCAGGCCTTATGTAACAACCCAAAATGAACATGTACACATTGCAAGTATGGAACCAGTCTTTTAAGTGTTTATACTTATAGTTTTATAGTTACTTTCTGGTGTATTATATTTCACAGAAAGAATATTTAAAATCACACATAAAAAATTTCTCACATTTTCCTACAAGATAACATCTTGAAAACCCTGACTGCTACAATATGGAAATTTTTAGGCTCCATGCCATCCTATTCTTTTGACTTCTCCTACAATGCTTTATGTAATATTTAATTCTTAACTTTGTTTTTTCACTCTCCACATTTTATTGTTTTACAGTAGAGATAATATTTCCATCTGTTTCTTTAAGGACTTACTGTTTTTAGGATGACAGCCACATTTTATGTTACTATGAACTTGACATTAACTTTTATTATTGTTAACAGGAGCATATTTTGATTAGAAATAAGTTAGTGCACTTTGAGAGTGAGTTGACATTTCTGATAAAAGTATTTTCAGAAATAATTTTCAGTTAGACAAATAATCTGGAGTTTTCTAGCCAAAGTGTGTGTATTTGTGTGTTTTATGTTTGACTGGTTTGGTTGTAATCTAGTTATACTCGGACAAAAGTTATATAGGACTAAAATGGCAATCCACTTTTTCCCGAGAAGAGATTTGGGTGAATGCTGGAATAGCAAGGTTAGTCCTATATTGATGGGTAAAAATATCACAGGTTTCTTCAAGTTCATCACACAGTTTTGAGTACTATTATAGAGAAACTATAACAGATAGATTGGTAGGTAGTATAGACATAGATAATAGAAAGATGATAGATGATACGAATCTAGATGCCATCCACACAGAGAAAGAAGGTAAATACTCACAAAAGCCACATAGAGCACATACGTAAGATATTAATAATATGTACTGAGAAACGGATCTGATATTTTGTAGACGAGTTATTCTATACTGTAAGCTGTAGTTTCATGACAGACATACACTCCAAAAATTCTGAAACTGCCTTAGACCTTAAGTAACAGCATAGCATAAGATATGGACTTTTAAAGTGATTCAAAACATTAGAAGATTGTGCCATACTTTTATGATGGCTATGATCATATTAAAGCATCTAATTTGAATATAATTTGCTTATTTTTTCATGCATATGAGATGAAGGAAAAAACCCCAGCAGTAATAGTCAGAAGAAGTGCAAGTTACTTAACATAATATTTAAGTAAATAATAAGTAGAGAAAAAATGATACTCATTCTGGATGATTTGAAGCTCAGAAAATGATCCATATGTAGGTCTAGCATTCTAATCTGACTTACTTAACGATATTAGTAACATCAATTACCTATACATTTAAGAGAAATTTTAAAAATTAACAAAAGTTTTGATTGCTTGATTCCCTAGCTTGGTTATAGTAATTTAGAGATCATTGAAGAAAGTAAATCATGTGGCCCCGTTACATTATAATGAATGAATACATTTCAATGCAGTATAAGATGGTATTTAGTAGGAAATTTAAACCAAAATTATTTATTAATTAGTCTATTGATAGTAATTTTTTTAAAAAGGTATAATTTAGGAAATATTTTAACCTTTTTGTAAAATGTTAATTTTACAAATATTGAGATTATTTTATGGATAGGTATTTAAAACTAAAAGATATAAACTAAAAATATATCTCTGAATCGCTTATTTCTGCCTTTAATTAAAAATTTAGTTAATGTGCTTATTAATCATTTATTAGAAATGTTATAAATAAGATATCCCAATGCATGTTATTAATGTTAAAGCATGCCTTTAATTTTGGTCACATTTTATGAATTATTTTTCCATTATATAATAAAACTGTATTTTCTGAGTGAAAACATAGCATGTGAATGCCTCTACCTGGTGATATCTATTCATTTTCAACCTCCTCCCTAACAGCTAATGTGCCTTAACTAACAAAAATAAATTGGACAGGGTGATTCAAGGGATCACCTCTATGGTTTATCTTACAAGGGTACAAGTGTATCTTTCTAAAAGTAAAATATAAACGTCTTAACACAATAACTAAGAACATGACATGAAGGCTATGTTAACCAGTTTGATGAAAATATTTCAAATTGTATATGAAAACACCATACTCTACCCCATGATTGCATTAATGTACACAGCTATCATTTAATACAAAATAAATAAATTGGACAATGATAAAGGACAAACTTTTCACTTGGAAGCAGAAGAAAATGGCAATGATAAAAACTGACAAAGATTTTTTTCATAGAAGTGTATGTGAAAAATAACTACAAATTTTAGTTGGCCGTAAAGTCAAAGGAAGTAATAATATTTCTACCAAAATGCTAATGAAATGTACTGAAATCATTAAGAAAACTATGGTGCAGGAGAAACGCAGGAAAGAATTAGGGATCTTTTGTATAACCAACAAGCCCTATCAATATTATTTTCATGTATTTAATGGCAGCCATATGGAAAAATAAATGGTAGCATTTAATATTATTTCAAGTGCATGTTTTAAATCAAAGATTCCAACTCAAAGAAAGACAAATATGCCTTCACACGTGGCTGGCTTTGTAAATTATGGTAAGATTTGCAAAGCAGCAGGTTGATGCTCATCCTTACCCCAAATGTAAAATGCCTCATTGTTTATTAGAATGTGCAGTGTTACATGTAGGTAACAGCTTTTAAAATCATCTGAACCTTAAAGGTCATTGCTTAAGGCTATAATTAACCACTACAACTAGTGTATCGATTTTTCCATCAACCTCTTTTTTCTTTCCATAAGCAGGATGTAATTAATTGACCAGTGCACCTGAAGTTATATAGTCCTGCCTGTTGCATTAACTGGAGGGAAGAACCAGCTAATAGGGCTCTACTGAAGAATTTTGGCCCAGGTGAAGAATATTACTAAGGACTGATGTGCTAACTATGGTACCATTAAATAAAGCCAGAGAAGGTGGGTGTTCAGAGAAAGGGAGAAAAGATCCAAAGGATAGAAGCACAATACACACGCTTTGTCTGCTTTGCCCTTTTGCTTCAAGTTGAACTTGGTCACATTCTCAGAATGTAGATATTTGCTGAGTAAATGCTGTGTGAATAAGTGAAAAATGCATGGTGATAGGGGTAAATAAGACAGATAGGAAGATAAGTTGGTTGGCCCAACTAGTAGTGCCAGAAAGCACCAAGCAGAATTGAGATCCCAAACTGTTTTCCTTTTCAGTAGGTATCAGTTAATGGTGTTTCTATAAATACGCAGATAGCTCCGTATTATTTATAATTACACACTGAAATACCCAGAGCATCTGCTCTCTCACTAGCTTGTTCTCTAGAGCCCCAAAGAAGTCAGCATATTTTTAGTAGCCTTGAATATTTTGATTTGATGGTTGAAATGGCTTCACAGATATACTTATATGTCAAATCTTATCACATGGAATATACTATGCCAATAATATATCAATGAAGAAGTTTTAAAAAGCCAGTTATAGAGCTAAGTAAATAAATAAAAATCATTGATCATCAAAACTTATTTTTTTTATTTTTTTTATTTTTAGAGATAGAGTCTCCTTTTGTTGCCCTTGGTAGAGTGCTATTGCGTCACAGCTCACAGCAACCTCTAGCTTGGGCTTAGGCGATTCTCTTGGCTCAGCCTCCCAAGTAGCTGGGACTACAGGCACCCACCACAATGTGCTGCTATTTTTTTGTTGTTGTTGCAATTTGGCAGGGGCCAGGTTTGAACCTGCTACCCTCGGTATTTGGGGCTGGTGCCCTACTCACTGAGTCACAGGCACTGCCCCCAAAAGCCAATTTAGAGCTAAGTAAATAAATAAAAATCATTGATCATCAAAACTTATTAAGTTTTTAAGCAGAGCCTTTGATTATCCTGAGGTCTTTAAACATGTGAAGGAAATAACTAAGACGCCTAGTGATGTTTTATGCCATATTTCACAAGAAATGTGAATGTCAGAATCATATGTGAGATTTAAAACTCTATTGTCACAATTCATCTTACGATGTACAATAGACTTAGCCCTTTCAAGTGTACATATTGTCATTTTCCTAGTTTTAAGTTGGTTTTCTGAAGATGGCTGTATTCAATATTTTCTAAGTGATTTGATAGTGTGGGCTAAATATATGAACATTTCTACTACTGTCGTCATTAGTAAAGTTCAGTTAAATGATAAGAAGAGAGAGAATTTCTCCAACATACCTCATTGCCCATTTGATAATAAAATGTATGGTTTTCTCTGTTGATTTACATAGAAAGATTTAGGTGAATTAATATTTTATGTAGGATGTATTTTTAAAATTTGTAAATCATATTTTAAATTATTTCTAGCTTAAGTTTGATTTTATTATATATGATGCATGCTTACTTTAGAATTATGTTATAAATAACATTGATACTTTGCCACACTTACAAGGACAATTCCTGTTAGCATTCTGGTCCTGAAGGTTCATAATAAAATCAATCTTACATTACTTTAGAAACAAAATTTCCTTTACAGTCTAAATTGCTTTTTAATCTATATATTATCTGTACAAGAGAAACTGATGAAATTTTTTATATACTATAAAATTATAATAATTAAAAGACACCTATTGGGCATGTTGCCTAAGTATTTTTTTCAAAAAGTCAGGAAAACCCTGGAATGCATAGGAAAAAATAACAAAAGAAACATTACCTAAACATCACCTGTTTTTATTTATTAGAATTTTACAACTTAGAAGAGGAATAAATTTTGCGTACTACTACATTAAGAGAATTTTAAATAATTTTAAGTAAAGCAGAAGGAAAGCGAAATTTGAGCATCAACTGTTACTTCCTCTCAAATGATCTGACTGCTTTATGTTGTCACAATTTGGTTTTTGTAAAACACTCAAAATATGTCTTACCGTTCTGTAACATAAGAGCTGTATAGTATGGTAGTCAGGAACACTGCTTTGTGACTTAAGTTCATAAATTTTACTCTCTTTTTCAACAGGCCAATTTTAAGATTACCATGGGGTTTCTGACTCTCTTATGGTGAATGTAGGTGAATTAGAATATAAATTATGTTCCCTGAAATCTTTTTTTTTAAATTTTAGATAATATGAGGGTACAATTGATTAGTTTTCATTGTTTGCATTTGTCAGGCAGAGTCCAAATTATGGTTGAACCCTTCCCCCAGGAGGAGTGCTATGTACCCTTACCTTGTGCCCATTAGGTGAGAGCTTACCAATCCCCTTCCACTTCCCCTCTCTCTGAAATCTTCTAAGTGTAAATACTGAAATACAAGGGACTTGATGTGGCGAGAACTCTATTGCAGAGGTCTTAACTATACTTTACTTAGGATTTCATGGGATACGCCTAATTAAAGTATTGGCCTGTAGACGCCAAAAGGTATTTCCTAACAAGCACATAGTTCTGTAACCAAGCGCATTCATTCTTAAAGTAATGAATAATCAGTACTGGAAAGGGCACGCTCTTCATCACAGATCCCTGGGATGGCGGGCTGGCTGTGTACTGACATAGCAGACCTATAGTGAACTAGTCAATACGTATCTATCTTTCTCAAACTTTAGTAAAACTAAAAATCACTGTGATGCATGTTTAAAAACATCATTTTGTAAACCCAGGAATTATAATTGAGTATCTTTCAGGAGGAGCTCAAACGTCTATATTTTTAAGAAGCTGTTGTCTATACAGCCACCATACTTGAAGAAATACTGCTTGGTAGGGAGCTTTAAAAGTATCAGGATATACTGGGAACTCCTGAAAGATGTGAAATGTGAGACTTACACCTCATGATTGACAGCTTC
The DNA here is from genome assembly GCA_963574575.1 of Galagoides demidoff. Taxonomy (NCBI): domain Eukaryota; kingdom Metazoa; phylum Chordata; class Mammalia; order Primates; family Galagidae; genus Galagoides; species Galagoides demidoff. The sequence goes on from CAUYQV010055415.1 coordinate 37,537, forward strand.
TTAGTGGGATGAGACTTATACACAGGGTAATGCAAATTAGATTAGTGTCAGGGTCTTGTACATATCAGATTACAGGTTATGACTTTTACATGAGATCCTATAATTTAGCAATCATTATGGCTGGGACCACCAGGGAAATTGGGATATAGTGGAAAAGGTGGGGGAAAATTCCAAGTGGAGTGACCTGTATATACACAGTAGAGAGAGATCAGAGTGGGCATGGCATGCTTAGAGGTACCGGTGGGATTTGATTCTTAAAGTCCAGTATCAAGAGGGAGGAGATCCCTGTCCACCAAGCTTTTCACATAAAGACTGTGGAAAGGGTTCATTACCAAACTAATCCTTGAGTTTGGTGTGGGGGACTGCCAAAGTCTTAGATAGATGTTTAAATAAATTGAATGTAGTAGATTGAGCAATATATTAAGAAAGGTGTATATATTTTATTAAGAGACAAGTTTGTGCAGGAGTATGTATTTCTGTTGTGGAGGATTTTGAGAGACTTTAAAAATGTAGTTGACCAACCTCTAACCATCTACCTAACCCAGGAGTTGACACACACACACACACACATATATATACACCTAAAATTCCACCAGTCTACACCCCACACACACCTACACAGCCCAAAGTGTTGGGCTTATGACCTAACCTGGGCATTGGCATCCCCTACCCCAAACACATGGATTAGTTTAGTAATGGCCATGTCACTTAGAGCGTATGAATCTTTTCCATGGTTTTTATAAGACAAACTTGTTGGGAAGGGATCTTGTTCCTCTTGATCCCTTTATTTTAAGAATAAAATCCCACAGGAACCTGCCAGTCTTCTTTTAGACATAATCAAACTGACAGAATGAAGCCAATTCAGAGAAGAGGTGAAGCATAGAGACTGCAAATACCATTTGAATTCCTGGATCTATTTCTGTCTAGTCAAAACTGGGTTTGTGTATCTGCAGCTAACGGAGTTCTCACTACCACCTTGTCATATAATATTATTTAATTCAATTTATATGTACCTTTGCCAAGAGGTTTGTAATTTAATCTAGCATGGACAAAGGCAATCCTTTCTAAATCTATTTCAGGAAAGGTCCTTGAATCTTACCTGAATCATTTCTGAGAGTTAGATATTATTCATTCCTTCAGTCAATAATATTAGGAAATTTTATTAACTTCTAACTAGGTTATTCTTAACTGTTCCAGTTCTCACAAAAACCATATGAGATATATCACTTTAATATATATAACTTTGACATGCATGAGATAGAGTTTATTTAACCTCTTTGTAAAAGTATAGGCTTAATATTCAAACTTGATTTTGATTTCAAAGATATGTTCTTAACCCCTCTACTACTTTGCCTGTTATCCCAGCATACAGACTGAGTGCCAAGCACGGTGCTGACATGCGGGCAGGTGAATGACAAGACAGCCCTCCCAGCTGTCTTAGTCAGTCCGGGCTGCTGTAACAGAGCACAATCTACTGTTGGCTTATACAACTGAAATTTAATTCTGCACCATTCAGGAAACCAAAGTCCAACATTTAGGTGTCAAGCAGAGTTGGCATCTGAGGGCTGTCCCCTTGGGTAGAAAATGGCTGTCTTCTTACTGTGTACTCAGATGACCTCTTTTATTATGAATTCATAGAGAGAGTGTGCTATGAAAGCATAATATTAATAGTTCCTTTACTCAATTAACAGATTAGGCATAACCTCATTTAAGAATTAAATATATCATTTAAGTGAATAGATCTTTTGTTTAAGCTAGTATTTCAAGTGTGATGGAGAAAGAGCAAGCTCTTTTGTGTTTCTCCTTATACCAAATAGGAATTCTGTTGGATCCATTCCTTATGGGGATGACCTGAATGTTTTTGTCCTCTTAACCGTTATCACTTTCTCTGGGGCCCATCTCTAAATACATGGGGCTTAGATCTTTAATATATAACTTTTTAGAGGACAAAAAAATACCCAGTCCATAGCAAAAACTATAAGATAAATACTTTATTGGCATAAATTCAAGCCTTTCCGGGACTATATGATTAGCTCAAATCAGACTTCCCACAATGATTTTCATGAAATAAAAATAGGTTTCAACAAAACATAAATGTTGTCAGTTTCTGACCTCTCCTACAAACTCCATTTCACCTAACTCAGGCTGGCGGGGGGCGGGGGGGTGACTCACAAAAGGCATAATTATACAAGAGATACATAGAATAATTGTGGGTTAAAGATTTACTAGATTAGAGCCATATATCTAAATTGACATGAAGTATCATGGCTGGAAAAATACAACAGCAACCAGGCAAAGCGTCCAACCTCTCAGATTGCTGAAATAGCTTGAGAAGAAAGAAGCGCGGGTTGCATGATCCTCGTATCCCACGGCTACATTGAATTCAGTCGATGGTTCTTTCTTCCCTCTACCTATTTTCAACTGATGGAAAGAAATGCAAGTTTTATGATTAAACATCATAAAGCTAGATAATGATTGAATATGCTTCTTAAGACCATATCTCTCACATATTTTAAATTTTGAAATCAAAAAGAGAAATTAACATAGCCGTATACTTTAATTTGTAGTCCCATCCAGACATAACTCAGGAAAATTTTAGTCAACACTGAGAAGACTCCAGAATGTTCATGCCTAGAACAAAATTATGGTCAGCTTAATGTAATCATTCTTCCAATTACAATCATGAGGGAAGCTCTTAAAAAAATCATAGACAACACCTCCTTCTTCTCACCCCAACTCAATAAATCAAAGTCTCTGGGGATGAGAACTGATGTTTCTAAAAGCTTCCCAGATAAGTGTTCTATACAAAGAACCACTGGCCCAATGTTGAGAAGCCATGGCCCAATGCAGCTACCAGTGAAATGCTTTGGTCTAAATCTAGAAGGCCAGCCTGTGTGGAACAGCTTATTCTTGTTAGCCAAGATGAGGGAGCATAAATTACATGTAGAGGGGCAAAGCTCACTGAAGGGTCAGCAGGATCAGTCACTAGTCCAGTGGAACCCAGTATTATTGAGTGGCAACTAAAGATCTAAGCCCACAGTTGGGAATGGGTTTAGGCAAACTTTTTCCAGGACTAAATGGAGATTATGGACATTGTATGTGGCCTTCTATCTGTTTGTAAATTCCACTGAAGAGATAATTCTTCCTAATTAGTCCCCTCTGAAAAAGTAATTGAGAGATTTAGTCATAAGCAGCACTAACACAGGAAATTTACTGCAACTTAAAATTTGACCTTTAATTAAATATCCCTTCAGGACTCGAGTCTGTGTAGAAGAATACCCTGTTTTCTCTTGAGCAGATGGGCAATGGAGATGAAGAAAATATCCCGGGCTGCCTTTCAACCCACTACCACAGAGGGAAGAAAATGTGTGGTGACCACTTGAAATGGTTACTTTCTTTTCCCATTTCCCCTGTGTTCCAACATTTGTATGCGCTTTCTATAATCCATTAGGAATGGTGGCTTTAATCACCTTCTGTTTAACCCTCACATGAGAGAAGCACACTTAGGACTCTAAAAAGTTCAGCTTTTTTCCCAGTAAGCAAGGAGAACCATTAAATTTTTCTGAGTAATTAAGTTATATCCGTAGAGCAGTATTAAAGGAAGCTGACTCTCTAAAAGATAGAGTTGGACAGGGAGAAACAGCAGCAAAGAGATTAGCTAGAAAACCACGATAATAACTATTCCAAAGCAATTAGGACTTTAAATTATCTACACACACATGTATAAAGAGGGCGTAGGGTGTTTTTAAATAGAATTGTAATAAGATAGTAAATGGTAAGTTTTAATTGTGGCAGCAAGGTGCGATACAGATGATACTGCAGAATAGATAAAGACCAAAATGCAAAATGGTCAAAAGAGGGTTCAACAACTGCATATATTATTCTGAAATCGCCTACCCACACACAGGATGTGAGTAGGTATGCCAAACATTAGGTGAGTCTTGAAGAACATTTCTCTGGAAGTTATTAGGGTGCTGAGTCCTTCCACTACAGTGCCCCATCCCATCCCCTTATGGAGAGCCGGAGAAGGGTTCTGCCTACACGCAGCCAAGGGAGAGTGTGAGGAAAGCCAGCTGGAAAACATAATATGTGATTTCTACAGGTTTGAGGACCCAGAGGCTGTGGGAACATCTTAAACATGAGAAACTGATTGGCTACCTACTTGGATAGTTGTTGGAAGGAGAGATTGATGCCGCATTACATCATTTGAACTCTCATTGTTTACTGGGTGTATTATGTGTGTTTCTGATGGACCAGATACAAGCCACAACGGAGATAGGATGTCCTTTGTCTGGATCATCCTAAGCCCCATTCTGAAAGCCACAGACAGATGTCACTCGAGAGAATCTGGAGGTACTGCTAGAAGCCCAGGGATTAGGGAAGAAGCCGACAAACTACTAGGATGGACTTGAGCTCTGGTAATGGTAACATGATGAAAATGTGTGTGTTGAGGAGAGATGAGAGAATGCAGTGATCCCCAAAGAAACCATGAGAGTTGTAAATCCAAGACCTGCAAAATGAAGTAGGAACTCTTGTGCTCCTGTTTTTCTGTCCTGCCTTTCTGTGCTCCAACACTGAGGGAGCCAGCAATCTCAGTTAGGAAGCCGAGGGAACAGAAATCATAGAGTCATAGGCTGGCTGGATAATGAGGAAAAAAAAGTCAACTATATTTCTCTAGCTGTAGCCTGGCAATAAACCTAAATTGTGGGCAGGGAGAAGCCTCAATATCTAACCAAGGTCACAGTTTGAATTTTCACTAAAGCAGGTGATTTTTAAGTTATTGGGCTTAGAATGTGACCATAAGTTACTCGATTGCTAAGAATGAACATAAAAGTCATTGAACGCATCTGAGTTTTTTTTTAAGAGTAAAGGGAAATCATCCCTGCAGTGTAAATTGTAAAAGATTCTAAGGCACAGAAAATAAGATTATTTTTATTATACTTTATGAATATTGCTTAAGCAGTTTAGTACTTAAAAAACTAGAAGAAAAGAGTTGTAAATAACTAATAATCACATTTTTACCCATGCAGTATTTTATAATTTTACGTACATTTTCTCATTTAATCCTAAGGACCCTCAGGATAGGATGGAAATAGTTTCCTACATTTTATGAAAGAATAACCTGAAGACCAGGTTTAATAAATAAGTGATATATCCAAGATATATGCATTGAAGTTGGGATTATCTCCAAATATTATCTAAGGGCACATCTCCTTGGATAAGAAGCAGCTTTTGAAATGTCCCTAGCTGCCTTATTCATTAATTCTTTCAGTAAAAATTACTAGTCTTCTACTATGTACCAGGCATAGTTGAAGATTGATTAGGGAAGAAATCCAAGGATTTCACTGCTCGGAAGGAACTCTCCATTCTAACATAGGGAGGCAGATGATGAACAAATAGAACAAATGAAAGGGCATGTCAGGGGGCAAATGCACAGTATTGCAAAATACAAACAAAACAAGATGTGAAGGACAGCAGGGTAGTGTAGTGTGTGTCTCGCCGGCCATAAGGTTGAGCCTGATGGAAGACCAGAGGTGGGGTGCATGTACAAACAGCAAGGCGGCCACTGTGGCTGGACCAGAGGAAACAAAGCAACGTGGTGATGTGTTGATTTACAGATGATTCTGTAGTGGGATGATTCTGTGTGGGAAGGAGAAGAGCACATAGAGCCTTCTAAGACCCAGTGAAGACTTGGCTTTGGATTTCACTATGACTACAATTGGAAGTCATTCAAGTGTTTTCAAAAAGGAGTAATTTTCTAGACTTAGGTTTTTTGTTTTGTTTTTGTTTTTTTTGAGACAGAGTCGCATTATGTCACCCTTAGTAGAGTGCTGTGGCATCACAGCTCACAGCAACCTCAAACTCTTAGGCTTAAACAATTCTCTTGCCTCAGCCTCCCAAGTAGCTGGGAATACAGGTGCCCGCCACAATGTCCAGCTAGTTTTTGTTGCAGTTGTCACTGCTGTTCAGCTGGTCCAGGCTGGACTCCAACCTTCCAGCCTCGGTGTATGTGTCTGGTGCCATAACCACTGTGCTACAGGTGCTAAGCCCTGATTCCTTTTTTTTTAAGAAGAAAATCAGTCATTCTGGCTGGTCTGTAAAAACAGACTCCAGCAAGCAAAGGTAAAGACCAGTGTGAAGACTATTCCAGTAATAGTCCAGGCAAGAGCTAGGTGGTAGTAAAGATGCAGAGAAGTGTTTTTCACTTTTTATTCTTCACCCAGGCTCATACTGCATTTTTTTTTAGGTTGTATTTGTGCAATTTGTAACAAAAGTTGTCTCTATGACAAAATAGGTTACTCTCTATGCCCAAGGATTCCCATTCTGTACTTCAAAATCAACTCTTTCAGGTCACTACTCTGACAACAACCCTTGAAAAACCTCTGTAGTTAACCTGACCTTTGGCTCTTTGGCCCGTTAGTAGATTTCTCTGTTGCTTAATTCTCTCCAATTTCTTAATAGCACTGAATGGTAAGTTGCAATTGTACCTTCCCTTACATCTCTATGCATTTATTGTTCATTTCTCTCACTGAACTTTGCATTTTGTTTATTTCTGCATAAGAGCCTAGTCTACAACTTGACACAAAGACAAATTTTGAATTAGTGAAAAAAAAAATTTGACCTTATATTTTTTGTCTAAGATATCTCAGTTATCTTTCTCTTGGAAAATTTCTGAATTATTTCAGTTTCTTAAAGCGAATTCCTTCACTTGAGGAAAAAGTAGAATCCCCTGATTTTCTAACCACATTGATTATATTTTTGTGATAATCAGATTACTGTCCTCCCAAACATATCCATGCCCAAATGCTCAGAACCTATGTTTATGTTACATTCATAACTGCGGTCAGGAAAGAGGAATTATATGGGAAAGAGGAATTAAGGTAGCAGGTGGAATTGAGGTTGAGAATCAGCTGGCATTAAAAATGAGAAGATTGTTGTAGATTATATGGGTGAGCCCTGTAAAATAACCATATGAGCCCTAAAAGAGGGACAGGATGGCAGAAGGAAACTCAGGGAGACGTGCTCTGAGAAGAGCTGACCTATCCTGCCGACTCTGAAGACAGAGGAACTGGGTCAGGAGCTAAGGAATGGGACGTCTTTTAGAAGCTGGGAATGTCTCTCAGTTTAAAGCCAGCAAGAAAATAGGGACCTTAGTGTTATAAATGCAAGGTACTTAATTCTGTTGGCAACTGAGATTAACAGGAGATAAATTTTTTGGATTCCCAAAGAACGTTGTAGTTGTGTAGACAGACACCTGGATTTTATTTTTTATTATTATTATTTTTTATTAAATCGTAACTTTGTACATTGATGCATTTATGGGGTTTAGGGTACTGCTTTGATATACAATGTGAAATGCTTATACTGAACTAAGTAACACATCCATCACAATTATACTCATTTCTTAATAGTTTTGAAATGTTCTATTGCATCATGCACATTAGGTGAGGTCCCCCCAAATACCCTCCCTCTTCCCAGGTCCCTCCTCCCCTCTCTCTCCTGTTCCCTTCTACTTTTTGGATTATAGTTATGTTATTGCCATTCATATGAGTATGTATATATTGATTTCATAATAGTGTTGAGTACACTGGATCTTTTTTTCCCCATTCTTGAGATACTTTACTAAGAAGAACATGTTCTAGCTCCATCCAGGTAAACATAAAAAATGTGAAGTCTCCATATTTTTTATGGCTGCATAGTATTCCATGTTGTACATATACCACAATTTGGTAATCCATTCATGGGTGGATGGGTACTTGGGCTATTTCCATGTCTTGGCTATTATGAACTGGGCTGCAATAAAAATTCTGGTACAAAAGTCTTTGTTGTAAAATAATTTTTGATCATCTGGGTATATACTAGTAGAGGAATTGCAAGATCAAATGGTAGGTCTACTTTTAGTTCCTAGAGTGTTCTCTAAACTTCTTTCCAAAAAGGTCATATTAGTTTGCATTCTCACCAGGTGTGTAAAATTGTTCCCTTCTCTCCACATTCATGCCAAAATCTGTAGTTTTGGGATTTTGTGATGTGGGCTAATCTTACCGCAGTTAGATGATATCTCAAAGTGGTTTTGATTTGCATTTCTCTGATGATTAAGGATGATGAACATTTTTTCATGTGTTTGTAGGCCATGTGCCTCTCTTCATCAGAGAAGTTTCTGTTCAAGTCTCTTGCCCACATAGAAATGGGGTTATTTGTTCTTTTCTTGTTGATTAGTTTGAGTTCTCTATAGATTCTAGTTATCAGAACTTTGTTGGAAGCATAACCTTCAAAAATCTTCTCCCATTTTGAAAGTTGTCTGTTTGCTTTACTTACTATGCTCTTGGATGTACAAAAGCTTTTTAGTTTGATCAGATCCCAGTAATGTATTTTGGGTGTTGCTTCAATTGCCCGGGGGTCCTCCTCAGAAAATATTCTTCCAGGCCAATTTCTTCAAGTGTGTTCCCCCTCACTCTCTTCTAGTATTTTTATAGTTTCATGTCTTAAGTTTAAATCTTTTATCCAGTCAGAATCAATTTTTGTTAATGGTGAAAGGTGAGGGTCCAGTTTCAGTCTTCTACAGGTCACCAGCCAGTTCACCCAGCACCATTTTTGTTAAATAGGGAGTCTTTTCCCCACTGAATATTTTTGATAGGCTTGTCAAAGATCAAATGACAATAAGTAGCTGAGTTCATCTCTTGGTTCTCTATCCTGTTCCATATATCTACCTCTCTGTTTTTCTGGCAGTACCATGTTGTTTTGATCACTATAGATTTATAGTATAGCCTGAAGCCTAGTAACATGATACCTCCATGTTCTTATTCCTGAGTAGTACTTGCTATTCAAGGTTTTTTCTGATTCTATATAAAACAAATTACTATTTTGTGAGTTCTTTAAAGTATGAGAATTGTGCTTTAATAGGGATTGCATTAAATATGTAAATTGTTTTGGGTAGTATGGACATTTTAACAATGTTGATTCTTCCCAGCCATGAGCATGGTATGTTTTTCCATTTGTTAACATCTTTAACTATTTCTTTTCTCAGAGTTTCATAGTTCTCTTTATAGAGATCTTTCATGTCCTTTCTTAGGTAAATTCCCTGATATTTCATCTTCTTTGGCACTACTGTAAAAGGAATAGAGTCATTGACTATATTTCAGCTTGACTATTGTTGGCATATATAAAAGCTACTTATTTGTAGCTTTTGATTTTGTATCCTGAGATGTTGCTGTATTCCTTGGTCCCTTCTAAGAGTTTTGAAGTTGAGTCCCTGGGGTTTTCCAGGTGTAGGATCATATCATCAGCAAAGAGTGAGAGTTTGATCTCTTCTGACCCTACTTGGATACCCTTGATAGCCTTCTCTTGCATGATTGCTATGGCTAAGACTTTCATTACTATATTGAATAGCAGTGGAGACAGTGGCATCTTTGCCTCGTTCCTGATCTGAGTGGAAATGTTTTCAGTTTTACACCATTCAATATGATATTGGCCATGGATTTGCTGTAGATGGCCTCTATCAGTTTAAGAAATGTCCCTTCTATGCCTATTTTCTTAAGTGTTCTGATCATGAAAGGATGCTGGATATTATCATAGGTTTTTCTGCATCAATTTAGAGAATCATATGGTCTTTGTTTTTTATTTTATTGATGTGATGTATTATGTTTATAGATTTGCATATGTTGAACCAACCCTATAATCCTAGAATAAAACTAACTTGATCATGGTGTATAATTTTTTTGATGTGTTGTTGAATTCTGTTTGCTGAGATCTTATTGAATATTTTTGCATCAATATTCATTAATGATATTGGTCTGTAATTTTCTTTCTTTGTTGGATCCTTTCCTGATTTGAGTATCAGGGTGATAATTTGCTTCATAGAATTTGCTTCTTTTTCTATGCTTTGGAAAAGGTTATATAATATAGGTACTAGTTCCTCTTAAAAGATTTGATAGAATTTGAATGTGAAGCCATTTGACCCCAGACTTTTCTTTTTTGGGAGATTTCATATTGTTGATACTATTTCAGTGATTGAGATACGTCTATTCCAGATTTCTAATTCTTTCTTGTTTAGACTAGGAAGGTGGTGAGCTTCTAGGTATTGGTCCATTTCCTTCAGATTTTCATATTTCTGGAGTAAAGATTTTTATAGTAATCATTGAGAATTTTTTTGAATTTCTGAGAAGACACCTGCATTTCAGATCGATGGGACTTCTGACCTTGAGAATTGTAAGATACCTTTATCTTATTTTAAGCTGCTAAATTTTTAGCAACTTACTATGATATCAGTAGAAAATTAATGGACTTTCTAGGGCCATTAGTCATTTAGCCACTTCCCTTTTTTTTTTTATTAAATCATAGCTGTGTAGATTAATGCAATCATGGGGTACAGTGTGGTGTTTTCATATACAATTTGAAATATTTTCATCAAACTGGTTAACATAATCTTCATGTCATTTTCTTATTTATTATGTTAAGATGTTTATATTCTAGTTTTAGAAAGAGTCACTTGTACCCTTGTAAGATAAACTATAGAGGTGATCCTTACAATCACTCTCCCTCTACCCATCCACTCCCTCCGCTCCTCTCCCCTCTCCACTTCACTTTTTAAAATGCAGAATTACAGATATTATAATGCAACTTAAAGTCTTTCTGATTAGCATGTTCAAAAAAATACTTTTTTCCTTATCTTTTTGTTCATTTTTAAGCTTACATATTTTTGTAACTACTTCTTAACATAATAGCTGACGTTATTGGAACATATTTGCACTTGAAAAACTGTTTTCCCACATTCTTACAATACTATAATAATATGGTTAAAACCTACAGTGGCATTGATAATAATAAAACCAAGATTTTAAAGAATATTCTAGATACAATTAAATCTTAATTATAGCATTTGTTTACTAACAAGGCACTTTCTAATGCCTTTTATTGCTTTCTTAGAGTTTTATTGTCATATTATTGTTATGGCTTCACTTTACATTTTCAGTCCTATAATTACTACTCAGAGCTACAAGATTGGATTTGAGGGAATGAGACGCATTGAAAAGCAACTTGAATTTGTTCATTACTGTAACTTCTCTGAAGGATTACTGGAGGATTTAAAAGAAGTAAAGAATCATAACCAAAATAAGGAGTTTGAATAATCCAAGAATTTCATTTCATATCACTTCTTCAAGGTTTTAGGTATATTATAGAATTTGAAAAACGTTCATAGACACCTAACATTTGCCCAAGGGACAGAGTATTCCTGTCTCTTTCTTCCATGTACCAGTAGGAACTAAGAAACTTGAAAGCATATTCAAGGAATTATGTTTCTTTGGTAGGAAGACTGGCTGTGCATAAAGGCTGGTTCCTGCTGCAGTTAGAATCTTGAGACATAATTTAACTTTTCAGAGTTAAATTATGTTTCAGAGACATTGTATATGTGTCCCAAAGCATAGTCCTCTTTGAGATTTTATTTTGTTTTTTATTTGGTGAAAAAGAAACCTATTCCATTTCCTGAAGCAAGTTCACCTTTTAAAATATATAACAAATTTATTTGGTTATAAATCAAATACCATAACATTTACTCCTTTAACATGTACAATTCAGTGCTTATAGTATATTCATAGAGTTGTTCAACCATCAGCACTATCTATTTTAAGGACATTTTCATCACTCCACAAAGAAATCTGCCCTTCGTTAGCAGTCACTCCCCACTTCTCTCTTCTCCCAGCCTCTGGCAACTCTGAATCTACTTTTTCTTTCAATGGGTTTGCCTATTTAGGACATTTCACATAAATGAAACATATAATACGTGGTCTTCCGTGAATGGCTTCTTTTGCTTAGCATTGTATTTTCAAGATTCCTATTCTTGTTGTAGCACGGATTAATACTCCAGTCCTTTTGATTGGTAAATAATATCCTATTATCTGGGTATATGGTATTTTATTTATCCATTAATCAATTCACTTTTTGTCTATAATGAAATATGCTTTTATGAATTTTTGTGAACAAGGTTTTGATTGGATTTATGTTTTCCTTTCTCTTGAATGTCTACCAAGTAGTAGAATTGCTCATTCATTTTGTAACTCCTACGTTTAACATTTTGAGTGATGACCAAACTAGTTTCCAAAGTGTGTTGTTTAACATCCCTGTCAGCAGTGTATAAGGGATCTGATTTCTCCAAACCCTCACCAACACTATTTTCTATTATCTATCATTGTTTTTGTTACTACTACTGCTACCCCTGTTATTATTGTTGCAATCCTAGGGCAAGTGAGGTGACGTCTCATTACAGTTTTGATTTGCATTGTTATAATGACTAATGAAGAGCATTTTTTCATGTGCTGATTGGCCATTTCTATATCTTCATGTCTGTTCAAATCCTTTGACCCTTTTTAATTGGGTTGTTAGTTTTTCTATTTTTGGGTTATAGAACTTCTTTGTATGTACTGAATACAATTTCCTTATCAGATTCATGATTAGCAAATAGTTTTTACTACTCTGTGAATTGTCTTTTCACTGACTTAATTATAATTGCAACCCAGGAGTTTTTAATTCTGATGATGTTCTATTGATTTTTTTTTAGCTTTTTTTTTTTTAACTTGGGGATTTTGGTATTATCTAAGAAACCATTACCTAATCACAAAGATTTTCTCTTTGTTGTCATCTAATATTTATGTTGTTTTAGCATTTCACATTTAGGTCTTTTGTCCACTTTCAGTTAATTTTTATGTATGATATGAGATAGTGGCCTAAGTTCATTCTCTTACATGGGATATCAAGCTGTTTTAGCACCATTGTTGAAAAATTTATTCTTTTCACATTGAATGGCCTTGACAGTTTGTAGCGATGCAGTTGACTAAAAGTGTGAGTGTTGAATACTGGAATCTCAATTCTATTTCTTCAACATATATGTCTATCTTACTACCAGTACCAGACTTCCTGATCAATGTACTTCATAGTAACTTCGAAATTAGAATACATGAGTCCTCCAAATTTGTTCTTTTCCAAAACTGTTTTGGCTATTCTGAGTCCATTGAACTCCATGTGAATTTTAGAATTATCTTGTTAATTTCTGTACAAGGATACTGATAGGGATTGTATAGCGTCTGCAGATAAATTTGGGAAACATTATCATTTTAACAGTATTCTTCTGATTTGCAAACATGTGATGTCTTACCATTTATTTATTTATTTCCTTCAACAATATTTTACAATTTTCAGTGTACAAGGCCTGTTCTTGTTAAGTTATTTCTATTTTGTTCTTTTTGATGCTATTGAAAGTGGAATTTCTTTAATTGAATTTGTTTGGGGGGTTGTTCGTGGATAGCATATAGAAATATGATTGATTTTTGTATATTGATCTTGTATCCCACAACCTTGCTGAAATAGATATAGTTTTTTTATATACTTGCCTATTTTCAATCAAATATGTAGTGGCTAATAAAACTTCTAAATTTATTTTTAAATCAGACCCTATAATAATTTTCAAAGTAGAAATGTTTATCTTGTACTTTCTGCTTCCCAATCAGTAAACATTTTAATAAGGCACTGTACAAAGCAAATGGATTTAAAATATCTCCCATATGATTCCTATTCTATAAGAACGTATTATCTAGTGGAAGAGGTGGTATAAACACATAAAGGTATATACACTATGTGATGGCTTCCATATTTGATGTTTTATACAATGCATAGCTGATATATTACATACAAGAATTCAGTTATATGCACTTTTTTTTGAAAGTCGATTTACTTGCCCTCTTATGCTTATAAAAACTTGTCATATCTATTTTGTTTTGCCTAATCTCAAAGTTTTTATTAAGTTATCTTTGAAAATAAGATAACATGACTGATAATTTTGCTTACAAAATGGTACCACAGTGAAACTTAAGTAGAGACCTTATGCTAACAAAGTTAGCATGCTTGTAAATAAAAAATTCATAGTACAGACACTTTATCTTTCACTATCTTTTAAAACAGGATTTAACTTAAGGAATATAGTTTAATTTAATGTTATAGGGGGTATTATAAGATGCTTGGAATTAAGCAGTTTGGTTGTTTTATTATTTAAATAATATCTGGTTAGTTAATATTTCAAGCACTTACTGGATATTAAATAACTATTAACTATTTAAAATAAAGTGATGATTTCAAAATAGGTTCACAATGTCTTTAATCTTGACTACTGCTTTCCAAAGTCAGGTACACATTCACATTAAACATCAGCCAAGTATCACTGTAATACTCATATTTTCATTACACTTATTACATAGAGTGAAGCCATTCAAACTTACCTCCACTATGCCCTTCCTCACTTCACCTCACTCACACACATGTCATTTCTAAACTGTCTGCTTATCTTTGTATTTGTTAGTTATAGTGTCTGGCAGAGTAGGGCCCTTTTAAAATGAATGAATGAACGGAAAGAACATGTATTAAATTTTCAAAGGAAAATAGATCACTGAATAGGCACAGTATGTGGGTGTTTGGCATATCTTTTGATTGTGGGATATAACCACAAGAGAGACTCTACCAAACAAAGTCAAATATTTTGACCTGGTTGTTTGTACCCTCACATTAACCTGAATTATAAAAAATAAAATTGAATATTGAGAGGAATTTCCAGTGAGACTATTATGCAAGATACATAGGGCTTCCATGATCAGAGAAGAAAAGACAGAACATCTGAGGTGTGAGCACCAGGGTATGGAAGTGAAAATGTGATTGCATCTAAAGTAAATGAGCAGATAAATTTGAATGAATTAGACAAAGATGTGAACTTTATATAATTCCCCTGCCAGAGCTTGCCCACCACCTTTTTAAAAGTGCAGTTTTATTGAAACCTAGCTACCTATATCTATCTGTGTAGTGTTGTGGTTGCTTTTGTGCTATAATGGCGAAGTGGAATAGTTGAGACAGAGTGTAGCCCATATTATCCAAAAAGCCTGAAATATTTGCTATATGGCTCTTTATAGGAAAAGTTTACCAAGCCTTGGATGAGAAGATCCATGAAAGGAAAAAGCGGGAAATGAGATTTGGGTTATCATGATCCTAAAACAAAGAGAATTTAAGTTCCTGACTAAAGACTTTGGACTCTGCTCATACTTAGTTTGATTAGAGGAACAGTATGTATCAAATTGGTAAATAAACCTGGCATTAACATACGGCATAGATTCCAAGGGGAGACCACCCTGAGAACAGTTATGCAACTGTGAAATGCGGGAGATGGTAAGGACCTGGACTCTGGTGGGAGAGCCGCAGAAGAAACAGTGGGCCATGGTGTTGGCGAGAGCCACAGAAAAGGACAGACACAGAGAGAAATCAAAGGCAGGAGGACTCCCTGAGAATGGGGGTGACAGATGGGAAGAGGGGCACATCAATAATGATCTCAGATTTTCAAGAATAGGTTACTGGAAGAATAATGCTGCTCAGGCTAGAAATTGAGAAAACCAAACAATAATTTGGCTTTCAAGGAATAGTTTTGGCTTACTTAAAGCCAGGTTATATGATGAGATATGACATCTTAATAGAAATGTCTGGCATGTAATCAGAAGTGCGGGTCAGAAGCTCAAAGGCAAAGACTGAAGGAGTGGTATTGATTTGAGAGGTGGTGGTTAAAACAGTGAGAGGAGGTGAGATCTCTGAGGGAGAACCTGAGTGGGGAGGGAGGGAATGGGTTTAACCGTAGGAAATGCTCACTTCTCATGGGCATGAGGAAAAAATGGTGACACAGGGTAAGTAGCAAGAGTTTTCTGGACAGAGCAAAGCATGACATTACCAAGAAAACAGTTTCAGAATGAAGGATGCAATTAAGTTAAAGCTGTTGGAGTATGTAATGAACAAAGCACCTCATGGTCCACTAAAGAAAATAGAATTTTAAACAGAAAAAACAAGGAGTTTTACAGATATAAAAAAGAAAAAAACTCATTATAAGATCACAGGAAGAGGAACAACTTTGCATAAGGATGTAAAGAATGCTTCATAATGACTTTTTGATGTCTTTAAAGGTGGTTCTGTGGGCAGAAAAGACTATGTAGCAGTTGCTTTACTTTAAAAATTAATGTACACATTATTAAAGTTACAAATCAAAACATCTACTCCCTTATTAAACCTTTATACTTTATAAGCCTTTAGTTTTTTTTCTCTCTCTCTGTCCTCTCTCTGTCTTAACCTTCATTCCTAAATCTTTGAATAATATTGATCTCATTTAAATATTGGTCTCATTAATTACATACCTTCAAATATTCTAAGCTGCAATTTTAAATTAAGTACATTTGATTACTTGATTAAGTATATGTATTCTATTTCATTTATATGATTAAAAAGATCCCCCAGGTATTTCAGTAATTCTAAGAAATGTTTAAGTATATGCCTTCTAAATTTTTTTACAAGATCTAATATAACAGTAGAACTACCTAAAAACTTTATGTCTAAATTAGTTATTCGATTGTGTATTACTCCATTTAGGCATGTTATTCATGAGTGCAGGAAATATTAAACTTCACTGGTATGTAAAATCGTCAAGGTAATGCATCAAGATATTAATATTTGTAGTTTTATTCTCTTAAATATAATATTTTCATTATTTAAAATATCACTAGGGTTTAATGAAGGTTACTTATTAAAGTAATAAGGTAATCCTAAGCAATTTGGAGGACACTTGGACAAGACAGTGACAGGCTTTTGTCCAGGATTATATTGGAATGTATTGAGTTCTAGGGGTAATCTTTTTTTTTTTTTAATTAAATCATAGCTGTGTACATTAATGCGGTCATGCGGTACAATGTGCTAGTTTTATATACAATTTGAAATATTTTCATCAAACTGATTAACATAGCTTTCGTGGCATTTTCTTAGTTATTGTGTTAAGACATTTATAGTCTACATTTAGAAAGATTCACATGTACCCTTGTAAGATGATAGGGTTAATCTTTAATATAATTCTATGAATAAAAGAGAATCATGTAATATGGGTCCCTGATTGAATTATACAAGTTTATTAGCTACTCATACTTTTATATGATTTGATTGGATTTAAGATTTTTTTGTTTCTAAAATACTTAAGTGATTTTTTCCATTCAACTTTAATGACCTTTAAACTTAATGAAATATTTTACTTTTTTATGATATACCATAAATCACACAATCCTTACATATTCAGAATTACAGCCGAGTTAATTTTAAATATTTTTCATTGGACGTATGTGTTTAGAAAATACACAATCACATTAAATATTGGGTTCTGTCATAGTTTCCATATCAGAATCTGGGGTGAGTAGAGCACGTGTAGTATATACAACCAGCAAAAACTTGGTTCATGTTTTAAGGGGTGTGTGTCCTATGTCCACCTGCAGACTTTGGATTTTGTGCTGTGTGAAAGCCATGTGAGGGACAGATGGAGAACTACTGACAGGTGACAAGAGGTTATGAAGTTGATAAATATACCAGCAAGAAATGAGGAGTCCTAGGATTAAAGCTATGGGAAGGGAGAAGATTGGTACCTGAGGCAGGATTTTGTGACCTGAAAGATGAAAAATAATGTGGAGATTTGAGGTTTGGGAGACTTCCAGAACAGGAATATCATTGACCAGATAAAAGAAATCTTTGATTTTTATTTTTTTTAAAATGCTCTAAAAAGATCCTAGCCACTTATCTTCCCCCACGGCACTAAGTCAGCCCTTATAGGTACAGCTACACAGCCATGCAACACTTACTTCATTTGTTCATTTTTTTTTTTTTTTTTTTGAGACGGAGCCTCAAGCTATCCCCCTGGGTAGAGTGCCATGGCATCACAGCTCATAGCAACCTCCAACTCCTGGGCTCAAGCAAGTCTCCTGCCTCCGCCTCCCAAGTAGCTGGGACCAC